>OY727106.1:7197598-7348598 GCA_963402855.1 Ormia ochracea
ATCTAAACAGTTTTTTAATGACACTTTAATAAAATTGGCCATAATTTTTCTGATTTTGGCCACAACAACGGCTAAAAATGTAGACTTGGAGGCCCATCACAATCATCATCACAGTTATAATCGGCGATTGCAACGTCGGGACTCCAGCCAAAAAGAGCTAACAAATCAACACTGCAACGAGGTGCGCAGCTACTTTGAAACAATTGACATCAAATTGCCGCAACACTTCAATGAAAAAGGTAAGAGAAATTCAAATAAAAAAATTGTATCAGGCTCAACTGTAGAACTGATAAATTCGAAAAACCAGTAAGCGATGTATCTAAATGAGGGATGACTTTACGAGGACTTTGGAAACCTCACGGGCAGAGGTGGCATTACTTTATAAAAGAGCTTAAATATTCCCAACTTTATTCCGAATAACTACCGGGCAATACTTTGAACTTTTACAGCTTGTCAACGAAAGTATTCCACAACCCGTTACTTTGTCACCCTTTACGAAGACTATCCGCTTTGTCCACAGACTTTGACTTACAACTCAATTTTTGGATTACATTCTCCATAATTATAATCATTTATTACACCCCCTCCGCATAAATTTAATCACAAATTTCACACAAAGTGATGTTATGAATTTTTAAATAAATTGGGTTGATTTACTTTGACTGGCTTGCAATAGCTTTTCAATGTATCTTTTGATGTAATTTAGAAGCATTACGGATTGTCTTTATATATCACTTACAAGGTTATTTACACTTAAACCTTCTTATACAGGGTTTTGGAAGAACGTGTTTCATAAATTTCTTTCTTACGAATTTCTGAAATTTTTTATATTTATAATTTTGACAAGCTACTGTATTTAAGATTAATTATACCACCAACAACAAACAATTAGTTTCAGAAGAGTTTTTATGTGCTACTAATTTATGATGATTTTGACCAAAAATGCAAAATTTTATCAAAAATTGAAAAAAAAAATTTTTCTTTATTATGAGCAAAAATATATTTTAAACACTTAAAAACATAAAATAAACATACAAGCGCAAAAAAACGCAAATTTTTCAATCAAAAATACAGAAACGGACGTTTTCAAAGATTGACTATTTTTGCACAAAAATGCAAAGGGGGTACCCTTATCAAAAAATTGAAATATTCTCGAAATCTCGAAAAAAAAAATTTTTCTTTATTATTAGCAAAAATATATTTTAGTCATTTAAAAACATAAAATAAATAAACAAGCGGAATAAAAACGCAAATTTTTCAATCAAAAATACAGAAACGGACTTTTTTAAAGATTGACTATTTTTGCACAAAAATGCAAAGGGGGTACCCTTATCAAAAAATTTAAATATTCTCGAAATCTCGAAAAAAAAAAATTTCTCTTTATTATTAGCAAAAATATATTTTAGTCATTTAAAAACATAAAATAAATAAACAAGCGGAATAAAAACGCAAATTTTTCATTCAAAAACACAGAAACGGACGTTTTCAAAGAATGACTATTTTTGCACAAAAATGCAAAGGGGGTACTCTTATCAAAAAATTTAAATATTCTCGAAATCTCGAAAAAAAAAATTTCTCTTTATTATTAGCAAAAATATATTTTAATCGTTTAAAAACATAAAATAAACTTACAAGAGCAATAAAAACGCAAGTTTTTTATTCAAAAATATACAAAAGGCCGCTTTTGATTAACGGGGAATACCCTTTTTATCTCGTAGAGAGCATTTTCTTATTCAGTATTATTATGACTTGTTTACTTTGCGGGGAAACATTTTTTTTTATTTATCTCGTTGTAGAGACAATTTTGTTATTTTTTACGGGGAATCACCACTTTCCTATTTATTTGCTTGCAGAGAACATTTTGTTCTTGAATATAATATGTTATGTTTACTTCGCGGGGAATACCCTCTTTTTCTATTTATCTCTTTAGAGAGAATTTGATAGGTTCGTAGTAATTTCACTACAGGTCTGAAAGTTTGTGTTCAAATTAAAGATTTTTTTCTTAATTAAATGACGAAATTTTTAGTTAATTTCGTAATGTTGGTTACGTCTTACTACAACAATATATTCCGAAGAAGCAAGTATTTTCGTTTCGAAGCAAATCAATAGTTGGAAGATACATTTTTTTGTTTCTAATTTCAATTTATATTTTTATATGTTTCGTACTCTTGATTTGAATTTTCATTTATACACCAATTTGAATATTTGCCTTCATAAAAGCTGGCGCGGAATGGATTTTATTAATTCTCTTCTGAAAAGGATTTTTAAAAAAATATTTAGAATTTTTTCAATGTACATGATTTTTTAAAGTTATAGAAAAAACAACCAAACTTACCGAGTGGAGGCGGAGTATGCATTTTTTGAAACACGTTTGTAGCGTGTAAGGAAAGGCTCGGATGTATAGCTTCACTTTGTAGAGCAATATAAATCATTTTTAATTTTAAAATATTTTTAAAAAATTCTGCTTCACATATATTTTTGCTTAAAGTTTTCCATTTCTACCAATGAAATATCTGCCCTAAAGTTTTTTCTAAAAACACAATATCAGCAAAAAAACACGAATAATAAAAACAACAAAAACTTAATTTTTGATTTAAAGTTTATCTGAAGAGGATTTGTTTAAATAAATGGAAAGCTACATAAATTAGTCCCGATGGCTGTTTTAGCTTTAGCTTTAGTTTTAGTTTTATATTTAATTTTGTTTTTTGTTTTACATTTTTAAAATATTTAAATGACTGTTGAAACTTAATTATTTTCTACTCAAACATTCTAACTCATTCTAACTTCTGCCTCCCAGCCACCATACCATACATATCATGATGAAGAGATGGCAAAATGTTGCTTATGAAGCGCTCTTGTGGCAACATCTGCTGCTGAGACGCCGGCAGATTGTGCTGCCATTGTGAATGTTGTGAATGCCAGCTAATAGATTTAAATTTAATGGTTTATTAATTATGTGGATTCTTTATTAAAGATAATGTGAACAGAAAGTTTTATATTTCATTTTTAAGAATTTCTTTAAATAACAAACAAAAGAAACCAAACAAAAAAAAGAAAAAAGGAATTAATAGATTCGGACAATCCATTAAAACCTGCTTCAAACATGCAAATATTCCATTTATTATAAAAGCATTTGAAAGTAATTTGAGCAGTGCTCATAAATTATGTATACGATTTTGAAGTGGCAGTAACTCTGTTTGTACTCGTATAATTGAACAGCCTTTGAAATGTTGTATCAGAATTAAGGCAAACTTTTCGAAATGGGAAAATTATACATTTTGTTAATTACGAAAAATTATATCGCAATCAAACACCAACAACAATTGCTGATGAAAAGTAATATATAGGAAATCAAATAAATAAACAAAATATATTTCAAACTAGTAAACAAAATCTTTGTATTTTTTTTTATTACACTGCGCTACAGGGGATATCTTGGATGGTGGCATTTATATTTAAATATTCCATGAATAGAGTATATGAGCGTAGTGTGTTGCATTCATTGGCGATGTAGGCTTGATCTGCTGAAGAAGAATGCTTTGTTCATACTTCCCATATCGCTCCCAGAAGTCATGTGGGCGAGTATGTGTTTTATGAAAATCGGTTGAGTGCTTTAGAAGTTGCGGCAGTTTTACCACTTTTTCCACATTCTCGCCATTTAGCTGGTGACGAATGTGATTAAAGGTGTCACAAAAATTTGCTTATACACTATCAAAATACTCCTCAATCATTAATGGGAAGTGACAAGGAAAAAAAATTAAAAAAATTCTCTTTGGTATGACGCAGAAGGACTCTATTCAAATAAATCCCTTTAATGCACCACCACACACCACAACACAGCCCCTCAAACAAAAAAAGGCATGACAGTATGGGAACCGCCTAGTAGGAAGACTCTCGCACATATTATATATCATTGCAAGAGGCTCGCATTATAATTCATTGTTTTTTACACTATGAGAATCGCATAGTATGCTGATTTGAGAGCATAAATTTGTAACTGTCATAAAAGTGTTCTAATATCAACAAAGAGTGGAATATTATATATTATTGGAAAGGGCTCGAAGTATAGTTGTCAAAAATATGTAACTCATTGCTTTTTACAGTACGAGAATCGCATAGTATGCTGTTTTGAGAGCATAAATTTGTAACTGTCATAAAAGTGTTCTAATATCAACAAAGAGTGGAATATTATATATCATTGGAAAGGGCTCAAAGTATAGTTTTCAAAAATATGTACCTCATTTTTTTTTTTTTTTGCAGTACGAGAATCCTTTGGAACTCCAATCTAAAATCGTCCGCGTTCCTGACGGGGTATTGATGTGTATTTTTAACATACTGTACACTATTCGCGAGATATCTCGCTGCTAGGTTGTGCTTGATTTTAAAAATCGTCATTAAAACGTTTAGCTTTAGTTTTTGATCAATACATAACCATCTTAATACTTCTAATGGTCATAATGGCATATTATATATTATTGGAAAGTACTGGAGGTACAGCTTTCAACCATATTCGAACAAAATATGAATTGAATTTTACTTATTTCTTTTTTTATATTTAATCAATACTCAGTTATAATTTAGAAGATTTAAAAAATTCTCATTGGAACTCAATTTTTTCTTTCTTGTTTGTTGAATTTGTTGCAAAGTAGCAAAATTGAAATTACATTATTGTAACTCCAAATACTCGAAAATCGAAATGTCCTTCAAAGGACACAACAAATGAAATCTCAACATTTTTTTATGTTTTTTTTTTTTTGGCAATTTTCTATCGAAAAGTCTGATTTTTATTTATTTTCTCGTTATGCCAATTTGTGTTAAGCCTCCTGAAAATGAAATTTTTTTAAACTTTCTATGCAATTTTTCATTTTAAATATCTGTTTTATAACAGAACTATTTTTCAGTTAACAGGCTTTTTAACTCATTCATATATTTTCGCTAAAAGAAATTAAATTTTCTGCATGTTCCATTAACTTGTTACTCACATAAAAAAAAAAAATAAAAAACCCAATAAATTTCGCAAAAAAAAAAATAAATCGTACATCAAAAAGATGCAGAAGACAAATATGTTAAAAGCTTTTATATGTTTTTCCACATTATTTTTGCCAGTGTGTGTGTTTGTGTTCAAAGCAAAATATAAAAAGTTTTCAAATAAAAGAATAGTAAAAAATTAAACATTCGCAAATTAATTGTACGTTTTATTATGCTCGTAAGTATTGCGAAAATTTCTAATAGTCCGTGTTTTCTCTTTGATCCTCATACACCTGCTGTGGCATTTTTAGAAGCAGCAATTTTTTCGTTTCACTATTCATTTGTGTGGTATCGCTTGTGATCTTTCATCAAATAAGAAAATGGAACGGCGAATCAAAGAAAAATAATTATATTATACTGTTGAGAATTGCGTTTAGAATCGGTTTCCTTGAATCACACATAACTGGTACGTTTCTTTCCTTGCGACACTGGTGTTAACTTTTGTATGGCAAAACATTGCGAAGGACGATTTACGGCCAACGCTAGAAAATAATTTTCCAGTAATCTGAAATTTTTCTTGTCATATTCCAAAAATACTGTCAAACTCCTTTCATTTAAGTTCTTAAATTCTTTTATTATTTTCCAGAACTTATTTGTTGTGTCTTCAAAATATTGAATTGAAAACTAATCATTCGACTCTATATTTTAACAATAAATCTCGATTGTGAGGACAAATAAAAACCAAGTGGTGTCCGAAATATCGAAATGTACCAATTTACGAAACAAGAGAAAAATTAAAGTATTTTTTTGTAGGCAATACACCTGTCCCCCGATTTACACCGTACTTGTTTTTCACGTTCGCTTTTACACGGTTTTCCAAACAAGTTTTTTTTTTGTTTTTATTACACTCTACTAAATGGTACTGTGTTTGAACAAGTGCGCTGTATACACATCTCACGGGGAATCCCGAGCTTATGTCCTGACTTGCTAAACATGCACACTGTGTCTGTATTTCTTCGCATAAAATTAAAATTTTATCTACGGAAAATTGTATTTGAGTGAAAGTTTCACAGTTTCAGAAAGATTTAATTTTCCATATTCGTAAATTGCAAGTGAGTGCATAATTCAGATTATTATAAATTAACATAAATTAAAAAAAAATTATAGGCTTATAAAGTCGAAAGAAGTTAAAAGAAAAGTTATATCCTTAGAAACTAAAATCGAACTTTTGAAATTTGAAATTACGAAAGGGAGATAGAGTAGTAGATGTTGGAAAATATTGAAAAAAATCACAAATGTTAGATAGCAAAATTAAGCATTTTCTGCAAGCTTTTCGATTTGCACGGTTTCGACTTGCAAATTTTTAATTTTCGATTTACACGTTTTTCTCAGAAACGTATCTACCGTGTAAATCGGGGGACAGGTGTATATGTATTGTGTATAAGAATTTTTTTTTTATTTACAAAAAATTAATTTTAAAATAAATTTAATTTACTTATGAGTAAAAAAAATTCATTTTATAATAATTTTTTTACATTAATTGTTGCACAAATAGTTGGACATTTTCATCTGTCGAAGTTTAAGTATCGTTTTGCTTTTTGTACGGAGCATCTCCGAGGCTTTTTAGTTTTAAAATATATTCTCCTCAGAATATTTTATACAGGGAATGCTTCAACCTCATTATCTTCTTCAGTCACATCGTCATTCCTTTCAACTTCTGGATTTAACCAACCATTTACCTCAGTAGCATTATCAGTGTCAGGTGCTAAATCAACAAGTAAATCAATTACTTCGACGGAATCACCGCGTGTCAGTCTGGCCAGAGGAACTTCATCGTTTGTGTATCATTCGCCTTCATAAAGAATTTTAAATCACTTTTTAAAAATATTTGTTCCAACTTTATCCCGAGCATTGCAAATCACAAAGGTCACGTTTTTTAATGTAAAAGTTTTAAGAGCATCTACGAGATTTTCTGAACTTTATAAAATAGATGACAAAAAACTTTTGCGATAATTAATTTGTATTGCAAAAGCAAAAGAAATAAGTGCTCTCCGAATTATCGATGTAAATTAAGCATTCAGTTTATTGTGTCCGAACTATCGACATCATACTGTAGATATTATGTTCAGCCACTGCTGGCCTAAATGTGACTTATAGCCTTGGATTGATTACTCCATTTCCTTTTATTTAGCTTTTCCTAACGACTGCAAGGTCCCTCCTTCCCAAACGAGTTCGTAATTACACACACATGCGCATGCTTAAAAATCGTAGATGGAAATATTTAGAAAATTTAATCTAATTTGTATAAATAATTACAAGCAATTTCGTTCTAATTAAATGCATGTGAAAACTTTTTAATTAAATTAAATGAAACCAAAATAAATTCCTTTTCCCGGAAATACATACAATAGAACAAAAGCAACAACTGCAGTCGTAAGCAAAATTAAAAGGCTTAAAATCTCATGCACACAAACTTCTCTTCCTCTTCTCAATTATTCATGAGCAAATATAAAAATAATAATAAAAGTATTAAAAGACTTTCATGTAAAACAATTTCTTGGGCTGAATGTAAGAACAGCGTAAGCATTATTGCTATATTAGCTGAAATCCAAATCATAGTGTCACAACTGGTGGTTGCGCTTGTTGGAAAAAGCTCGGTTTTATTAAAGCTTTCGATTTCCATTTATTATATTTTCTGTTGCAAAATATGTATCGTATGTGTTAAAATAATGACATTTTTACCAAAAGACCAATTGCCCAGCCAAATACAACCACTCATTCATTAACCCATTCATTTCTGCTTTAAATTTAGGAATCTTTTCATTTATAAAATGTATAGTTAAACTTCCTATAATGAATTTTCTAAAATATGTTTTTTTACAAGTTTGTTTTCGTTCATTATATTAATGAACACTTATACATAATATTTATTTCTTTGTATTTTATAAAGCAAGCCAACCTACAAAGCTTCCGGCTAGTCTGCACTCTAGACACTTACGGTCTGAGCATGAATCGAAACCGCACCTTCCTATTTAGTAGGCTATTCATTATATGTGCATTCGCATAGGGACTCGGGCGATTTAAATAAATTTCCTCCTTCTAATCTTTTTTGATAAAGTTCATTCATATAGTTCACAATAGTTTAAAAGCAATGCAGCCACTAAAGCTTTGCTCTTTTAACAGTAAGCTCGTATCGAATTTTTCAAATCGAATTTTAGTTTAAAATCAAATTCAATCTCATTTGAAGGCTAATAACTTCAGTAGTGCGATTCAATAATTTTGTCAAGAATAGAATTTCTCGAATAGAATTATAGAATCACTCGCATGGCAGTAAAGTTTATGTTTTAGCTTTCCAGTAGTTTTCTAAAGCTTTTCGATGTCATTTAAGAGCATCTGCGCTTAGTTGATTTAGGTGCTGCATTAGCCACTTAGCAGATTAAGTCAGTGCTCAGCTCATCACTAGTCCATTCAATTGATAATTTGATAAGCTCTGGCCTAAATTAAAGCCTTTTAAATTCTTTGCTGTGCCCTGCAGAGTTTGGCCAGGCAATTGTCGTGTAAAATGTGCTGCTGTTAAAATCTGTCTTATTGTCTACTGGTCAGCTGCATTTCAGCAAGTTCAATAGCATTTTGTGTTGCACAATTACTTTAGAGTTATAACTTTGTTGCCTTCAACATGCAATGTGTAGTTGCATGTGCATGCATGTTGTTGTAGTTGCTGTAGCTTTTAAAGCTCAGTATTAAAATATTTGTGTATGCTTATATACTTCTTTGTTTTTTTAATATTTTTTTTAATTTATTTTTTTTTTATATTATTTTTGCTCTTGTTCTTGTTCAATATGTTAGTTTTCTTTTGTTCACAAATAATTTTTTCTCTCTTGTTTTCATAATCCTTCGTGTTTGAAAGTTTGCGTATAAAATCTTTTGAGGAAATCAAATTGCAGCGCAGGGAGAAAGAAGCATTTGAGCATAAAAGAACAATGAGCAACTGGAAATAAGTAGTTTCAGCTAACAAAGCTGTTCAGAATTACTTTTGTAGAAAATTTTTCTATACAAAAACTTTATAATATTTGCACAATTTTATGCAGAAATAAAATAAAAAATTTAAAGCTTATTAAAAACATTCTCATGTGGGCGCTACTCATGCATTACTAAAGGCTAGCCAACGAGATGCGTACGAGTAGTACAGGAATTGCTTACAAGGCCCCACTACAGCCCGTTGCATATTAATTACACATCATTTAAGGTGAAGTTTCGTAAAATTAGGTTTGCCCACCGAACCGATTTGATGCTTACCTGTATAAAATAAATATCCAAAAGGTATTCCAATGAAAGAAATCCTTGCTTATTATCTAAATACAGACGAACTCTTCTGTAATGAACTTTAAAAGCTTTTTTTGATTATCTTATTTAAAAGAGAAGAAAATTGGAATTTCTATATAATGAAGTGAGTTTCTTGTTCCATATAAATGCATTGTAGGCCAGTTCGACTTTAATGAACTAATATAGAGACTAATTCTCATATAATTATTATTATGCGTTTTATGAAAGCCCACAAAATCTCTTGTCAAAACTTTTTAAAAAATATAAAATAATATATTTTTTTTTTATTGAAACGAAAGGTTTGAATCTGCATAAATTCAAGTATGCGGGTGATGCAAAATAATTTTGTGTAAAAGGCTAAACTTTATTTAGGAAATTTCAATCTAATTTTGCTCAAATGGCTTAGAACAGTTGTAGAGTCAATTTTTACCTCCAGGCGATGCTAAGGCTACTAATACGCCTTCAATTTCGATATACATTAAGTGATTTTTGGAACATGCGGGACTACGAGCTTCGCCAAACGTAAAAGCCATTAACAGTTGAAGCGAGCTGGCTTATATTTTCCCCTTTATTAAAAAAATTATAAAATGGCTCTGAATTTTCTCTTTCCTGGCCTCGAGGTGTGAACATCCGGTAGCTCACAACGAAATGGCACAACCAAACTGAGAGAATGAATATAAAATTGAAATCGTTTGATCAGTACTTTTCGATATTTCGATCGCTAAAAGCATATAGGGAGAAAATACTTGTCTTCTTTTCCCCCAAAGTTATTATAAAAAAATTTTATTTTACTTAATTTCTTAATTTAATTGACTCGTTTGTGAGACAAATGCGAGAGAGAAAATTGTCTCCTAATGGAAATGCTTTTAATTTCCTAAATTAAGACCAAATTGTTACAAAAAAAAAGTTTTCTTGTGGCAACACTGTTCGCTACACAATTTATTGCTTAAAGGAAAAACGACAATAACGAAACGTGACTGTAGCACAAAATATCGATAGTTTAAACGACAGTTCCAACAATATGAGTTCTCGATGCTGCTCTGTATTAAAATGTTTCAATGCCTGTTCACACTACGAAACTCTTGCTGCAAAACTTTTGAATTTGTTGATAAAATGAAAAATTGGATTAAAATATTATACGATACGAAATTGGTTAAAAAAATCATTGCATGAAAAGATAAAAAGAACTCAGAAACAAAAGTTTCCTAATGTGGACAGCCTCTAAACTAATGATTGAAAAATGTATTGTATATGTTTTTTAGAGATACACTGGCTGTGAGTGCTGGAAATCATAATTTCTTTAGAAATTTTAAAGCCGGCTTATTAAGAGGTTTCTAAAGCCGAAACGAAATTTACAACTTGCTACCGGTACTCTGAAAAGATCAATTAATAACCTAATTAGGAAAATTTATTCACTTTTTGTACATAAACTGAATTCTTATGAGAAGTGACAGCAACTCGCGGGTTAATTCCTCTACAAGAAAAGTAACGTTTTCTGTCTGCAATAAAATATCGTATTCTTGACATTTATTTGCTTAGGAACAAAGAAATGAACCCAGTTATCATTAATTAAGCCGCCATAGTGGTCATGTGCTGTCGCTACTTCTACAGTGGGTGTAATTATTCCTTTTGGAAATATAATTTAAGTAAATAAAAGAAATGTATAAATTTCTTAGCGTAAAACAAATTTATGGTTAAACATGAATTGCAAGAACATGTTTACGATCATGCCGTTCTTTGATATCAAACATTTATTTGATGATTTTTTTTTTAAATTTTGAAATTACTTTGATTAACTTAAATTGTTTTCGTTTTAATATTTTTTGGCTTTGCGTAGGCTGTTTTTGAATACCATTCCATTCACAACATTTGCTTTGTCTGCTGCCTTTTAAGGTTAAATACATCAATTATAAGATTACAGATAATGGAATATGTTTCGTCATTAAAATATTTTAATTAATAATAATTTAGTTTTTATTCTTATCAAACATTTCAAATCACATTTAAAGCTTTTAAAAAGAAGAATTCACAAAAGACTGCTGGCTGCCCTGTTTGTTTAACAATGTTTTAAAATTGAAATCAGAGACATGAATTAGATCGCAGATTACTAATTGTGTGTTAATGCTGCTGGTATAAATCATTCTGTGTATCTCAGAAATATCAATTGCCCCTAAAAGCAGAAAAAATATCATTTACAAGCTTTTTATAGCAAACATTCTTCAACGTACTTGCACGTTCTCCATTCGTAAAAAAAATCATTAAAATCATTCATATAAAAAGCGTTTACAAAAAAAAAAAAAAAAAAAAAAAAAAAAAAAAAAAAAAAAAAAAGCTTGGCAAGTAGTTGGTTTACGTTTGTGAAAATTTAAATTTTAACAAGATGAATTAGATCATAGATCACGAATATATACTTGAAAATAAAAAATCTCATTAATAATACTGTCTGCCAGGGGAAATACATATATTTTTCAAATGTCTTGGCCTACACGCTTTACGTACATGATTATTTTGAAATTTCAATAAATTCTCATAAACTTTTTTTTTCCCCCGCGATGACGGAAATGATTTCCAGCAAATTCAGCTCTGTATCTGCTTTCTAAAAATGTATAAAGGACATATATCCCATATCAATTACATATATCTCATGTTTACATCCTAATTATTACGAATATTAAAGGTCTTAGCAAAGCTTTGGGAAGGCTAGCGAACTATTCGTTACGCAACACTATCGATATTCAATTCACTCTGTTCGAAATAGTGGTCTATTCTACGGCCATTCTATTCTACTGTGAATGCTTAAATTTCGGGCTGTCCAGCCGTTTTCTAATCAAGTCAGCTCTAATCTTCTATGAAGGCAAATAAGTAAATTGTATTTATTTTCGCTGGTGAAACCGAGAAAAATATTTCTATCTTGTATATAAAGCTATAAAAGTCTTATACAACGATGAAGAACAATGAACGAAGAATTATCATTAGGTGGCTATTAAAAACCAACTACGTATTCTGCCGCCGTTGTTGTTGTTGGCATTTTTTATATGCCCCCAGGTAGGCCTCATTGATGTACGAGTATCTGTGTCGTAAAATAAAAGCAAAAATTGCCTCCTACACCACGAGCCGTAAACATCTACTGAATATAAATTTTATTTAAAATACAAAATTTCCCTAAGTGAAC
The DNA here is from genome assembly GCA_963402855.1 of Ormia ochracea. Classification (NCBI taxonomy): domain Eukaryota; kingdom Metazoa; phylum Arthropoda; class Insecta; order Diptera; family Tachinidae; genus Ormia; species Ormia ochracea. The sequence goes on from OY727106.1 coordinate 7,210,062, forward strand.
TTTCTTTGCGTGGGATTTACAAGTCACATGGTGAGTACCATCAAAGATACACAGCTAAAATTTTAGATGACATAAATAAAAAGAAAGCTGGTTTTATTTATGCTGTATTATATAACCAATATAGATGGCTCAGTTAATAAGCAAGTATAAGTTGATGCGCTTTAAATTAGCAATTTTCTATTTTTTACTTGGCTGTACAACTTTCAAGAGAGTATGGTCTCACCTGGCCTCAAAACACCTTGTGAATTGTCGTGAAACAAAGCAATTTGTGATATGAGAGGGATAACTAAAACACATTTCTCATTTTCATACACGAGTATTTTCATTTTTCAAGTTGAGTTGGCCTAATGTGTATGTGCCAGAATTTAGCTGTAGCCTAGTACGACGAGCATAAAGTTATGAATTTCATAACTTTTCTGTCTTTTTTTTTTTTTCTTCTTTTTGTTGTTTTGTTTGGTTATTCAATTTAAGTTAATAAACAGTTTTTGTTTAGAAACTCATGCATACTCGTTCGTATCATACACATTTTATGTTTTTCTTTACTCATCGCAAAAGTAAACAATTTATAAATACAACATAGGAAATGTTTGTGTGTCAGCCCGCACATGAAAATAGTTGATACCAACTGAATACATACTTCCACTCGTACGCTCAGAAGTATAACAAACCGACAGATACAGATGCAGAAACAGATACAATTCACTTTATAAAATATGTATCTGAATGCCAGCAAGTATCTGTGCGTGCATGCTTGATTAATATCACTTGTGTCGAGAAGTATCTGCAGGTGCGTGTATTTGCGTTTATCTTAAGGTATCTGGAGCTGAAGCGAACACAAAAAAAATATATATATATAAAATTAAAATAGAGATAAATGCTTGATAAATAATGTATAAATAAATACAAACAAAAATAATATTTTACTCTCAGTTTGTTTATTATTTGCACTTTTAATTTGCTCTGAATGTACATTAATTATGCAGTAGACTGAATTTTCCTTTACGTTGCGTTAAGCATTTTTCTAAACAAAAGTGCTGCCTGTTACCGGCTCTGGCCGATGCTCTGGCCATTGTTGCCCCTACATCCGGTTCAGATTACAAATGGTTTTCTCTCCCTGTAGAAGAAGCAGCGCCTCCAGGCCATCATGTTTCACGTTTCAGTCTTTCGTATTTATTGTTACAAAAATTCGTCTCTGTCGAAAAATTTTGTCAAAAAATATTTATATTGTAAATTAATTGGAGTAACTTCTGGCAAACCTTTTGTAGTAGAACACGATGTTGTTTCCGAATTTTTCACACAACTGACTAGAAAAACGTAACATGTAAATACAAAATTGTATGCTACAATTTATTATCGTTATTTATTTTTCTCTTTATTTTTTTTTTTACTTTTTTTATTTTATATTCTAGTTAAACTAAACAAATATTTGTGTATAAACTGGTAGACACATCAGGCTTTGTAAAACATCTCATTGCGCCACTCACAATCACCATTTGAAAAGTGTAAAAATATTACAAAAAAAAAAAAATAAAAAAAAAAAATTATTTAAACGGAAACTAATTCTTGCGAGAAGTTAAATATTAAATATTCTCAATTTAGAAAGAAAGTAGTTTTTCACCTGCCATATCAGTTGCCATCGCCTCAATAATTCTACAATCGTCCTCCAGATAACATTTCGTTAATCGTTAAAGAGGTTACCACGAATAGTCGGGGAAATACATTTTTATTTTTCTTTGCCTGTCGGCTTTCGTATTTGGAAAATGGTTAAAGACGTGCTTCAACATAAAGTTTAATCCATAAGCCTCTGAGAATGGGCGCTGCCTTTACAGGCCTTTAAAAGGAATTTTATTATGTTAAAGTAAATACCTATTAAATTTTTATTAAAAAATTTTTAATTTTGTCTTAAAATTTATTTCAAAAAATTATAGTTCGCATATTAAGGCCCAACTAAGCTTGTTATCCTTTTCTTTAATAAAAATAGTTTATATTTGCATCAAAATATTATATATGTATACTAGCGGGCCCGTTGCCTGCTTCGCACGGCAAAACAAAATAAGAAAAGAAACACACTTGTTTTTAATAAAGTTGGTTTTGTTGCCTATTATTCTACTTTTAATTCAAAATGTATTCAATACTAATGAATGATGTATATATGCGGTACAAAAAATGCCTTGCGGCAAAAGCACACTCACTTCACATACGCACCGCACATACACATGCGTTATCGGATTTCAACCAACCCATATATGGGCCACTGCCTACGTAGCGTATGAGTTTGGTTGAAATCGCACGACGCGTTTATGACTAGTTCGGCGACATACATATACGGGCTTATTTTTATTTATATGTATATAGAGGAACAGTGTAATTTTGTTCAGGCTATAGTCCCCGCTCACTTAATTGTTTGCGAGTACTTTGGAAGGAGATAGAGGTAGAGAGGGCAATTAGTGTAGAAGGAGATGGGTAGAGAGCAGTACTGCTGCGACTCTGGCTTCAACGTAGGAGATTAAGCTGTTTTGTGTTGTCATTCTGTTTACTTTACTGATAGAATACTGCAACAAAAGGGTAATAGGGTGGGGCATGAATGTGCTCATGTGTTAATATCGAAGTTTAGGTTGCCTCCCTAGGCCCATGAATAATTCGTAGCGTACTGAACCGAAGGTCGCGGCTTCGATTCCTTCCTAGACCCTGGGCATTTTCCTGCGCTCAAACTGAAAGCTTTCAGGTTAAGTTAGTTAAAAAAAAAAAAAAAATTGATTGATTGACAAATGTGAAATGATCACAAGTAACTACAGCAAATAACACACGAGATGGCAAACCGGTGGAGACAAATGATTGCCAGTAGTCGGGATTGAACCCATGACACAAAAAGCGGTAACAGTGTTTTACAACTATTTTTGTATTTACCGTTGCGAAATTGGCAAGTAAATAAAATAAATAAATTTTATAATTAATTTTTTTATTTAAAACATTTTTTTTCCAACCAATTGCTGTTAAAACTGAAAAATTTAAAATTTTTTTTTTTTTTTTTTTGAATTTTAAAATTTTTGGAAGTCCTGCATATCAATTTCACTTGTATTCCATCATTGTAGTTTTATCACTCTTTTGTTTATAGAAAAAATATATTAAATATTAAATTAAATATTAATTAATATATTAATATTAAAGTGCTAAAACTGTAAGCATATAGTGGCAATATTTTTTTTTTCATTGAAAAAACATTTTAATTAAAAAAACATTTTTATTTCTTTTTTATGAATATAATTATAATATGGGAGAATGCTAAGCGCATCGGCCTTCAAAAAAAAATTATTTTAATGATTCTACGAATTTAAGCCAGAGTTTTGCTTTTAATTAACTAATAACTAAAGTAATGTTTAATCTTAAGACAAGCTGGAAAGTATTCTAAAATAGTTCCCTACAAGTCTATCAAACTCTAGTATTGAAACTTTGACTGGACGATGGGAATGGTTTTCTAAATTAATAAAGAATAAGAATTTATCTAACATATAGTTTTCGTAGTATGACTATTATCGTAAAGTCGTATCTTATCGCATCTTGGAGCAGGCAATGAAGCAAATGATTGAATTTATGTACTGAATGCAGTCTGGTTTCTTTTTCACAGTTTTATATGCTCGAAACATGAGCAGAAAAATAAAACATTTTTTTTTTTGCTAAGATAAGATAAACTATTTATTATTAATTAATACCAAATAAAAAATAACTATTGTTTTACAAAAGCAAAAAAAAAAAAAATTGGCTGGCTGGCACTGCTTTCTAAAATATTAAATAGTTTTAACAATTTAAATATTCAGACAATTAAATTCTTTAATTGTAATTTTAGCCCTCCCCTTTTTTCCCCTCTTTCTTGTTGTCTCTTTTATAAATGAATTTTAAAAGTAAAATCATTTTTATTGCAAATTTTATTTGAGTCCCAACCATAATCGAATTTGCTCTTCTAGACAGCAATTATTTTAAATAATTTCTTTTTTTTTATTTCGAACACATGTATTACATTGAAGCAACAATGTTCATTTAATTAAATCAACGAGAACAACAACAACATTGTGTGTATGTACAATTTAATAAAGAAAAGAAAAAGAACACAAAATAAATACAATAAAATAAAAACTATAAAATAAAGTGAATCTGTAAACAAAATCAAAGCAAGTTATAAACATTTGCAAAATTAAAAGGAACTTTAGACTTTGAAGTACAACGGAAAAGCTTAAGGGTGAGCCAGCCGCAAGAAAAGTATTAAACTTAAAGCACTTTGTTCCAAGACCAGTACACGGATATGGTTTTACCGCTGCAATGGATTATCTTCTTTGCATGAAGATGAGCGAAAGCTCTTCTTTGCATGAAGATGATCGAACGCCAATGAAGAGGCTTTCGATAAAGTTAAAATTATTTATTTGAATTCTACTGTTAATTAAACTCAAGTACGAATAATCGAATCCTTTCAGCAACGGCCAGTTTTAATTGCAAAATTAGTTTTATTTATAAATAAATTAGAATTCATTATTAATTTACAATTTAAATTATAATTTAAAAATTTGCAAATATATTTTAAATATCTATATTTTATTATTATATATATTTTATTTAAAAATTAAAATAAATATTATTTTAATTAAAACGTACTGAAAATTCTCAAATTGATATTCAGTTGTATACTAATTTTGACATAAAATTTTTGTTTTTACTTCTAAAGTTTAAGTGAAAAACTATACACTAAAACACGTATTTTGAATAAACGATTCAGTTACGGAATAATTACTCGAATATTTATAAATATGTTATCATTAATCGATACTAAAAATGCAATCAGTTGTTACTCGTACAGGACTTTCATGAAGAGAAAAATATTATTTTTTATTTTGCATTTCCTTATAAGAATGGCTTTCGTATTGACGAGCTCTCAGTTTAGAGGACATGAAATTTTATTTAACACTACAAATAAAATTTCGGAATACATTTTACGCCAAACGAACGTTTTATTCGTTATTAAATGATTCATTAAAAAAAAGATTCATTAAAAAGTTAATTTCGATTGTAACATAAATGCACTTATGCCTTAAGTAAAAATAAAAAATTTATAAAAGTTTTAGAAACTTAAATACAAATAAAAAAATTTTTTATTAAAATTATTTTGAATTTATTTATTCCAAAAAAAAAAAATATAATTTTTTGTGTGCATCGTGTCAACGTATATAATTTTTTTTATTTTTTATCAAATAAAATCATAAGAAATAGAATTATTATTTAAATAAAAATAATGTTTATTCGATTTCTTAGACATGATTCATTATTTTTTATGTTTATCAAATAAAATTATTTGAAAAACTTTATGAACTTATATAAATAAAAGAGATATTTTCTACAAATAATTTAAATCTTTAAATAAAAAATAATATATAAGGATAATTATAATTTATTTAATTTTTTTTTATATAAATAAAATATTTATTTTCTGAAAAGTAATTTAAATATTTAAATAAAAAAAATATATAAGGATAATTATAATTTTTTTTTTGTATAAATAAAAGATATATTTTTTAAAAAATAATTTAAATATTTAAATAAAAAAAAATATATAAGGATAATTATAATTTTTTTATAATTTTTTCATTTTTTTATGTTTTTATTTATTTTTATTTTTTTATTTATTTCAACTGTAATAAAAAAATAATAAAAAAAAATTTTAAATCGATTAAATAATAAAACAAAAATGTACGGTTTTTTTGTAGTTCAAATAAAATTATTAGAAAAATTACGTGAAAAACCATAAACACTTAAATACAAAATAAAAGAAATTTTTTTAAAATATAATTTTTTTTTTTAAATATAAAAATTTCTTTTATATTTATTATTTTTATTTATTTGATTATTTGATAAAAATAAAATTTTAATATTTTTTTTTATTATCACCAAACAAAAATCTTCGAGCACTATCAAAATTTATGTATAAATAAAGTAAATATTTTTGAAAATAACGGAAGAAAAATGAACAAAAAATTTAATTATGGCTTAATGATTTTATTTATGAAATACAATTAAAAAAAATTCTAAATAAACAAAATTCAAGCCTTTAAAAAAAGTAGTTGATTTATTTTTTTTTTTTATAGTTATAAAATAAAATAATTTAAAAACAATAGCAATGGAAATGCGTATTAAAAAAAAAAAATTATAAAATGAATTTTTATTCGATTATGCAATAAAACAAAAATATCCGATTTATTTTTTATTTTTCAAATAAAATTATTATTAAATACAATTGAAATTGATAATGAAAGAAAATGTTATAAAAATAATTTTAAATCGTTTCATTAATAAAAAACAAAAAATTAATTATTTTTGCTTGCCAAATTTCAATAACGTAATAACATTATTCGATTAATCGAACAAGTGTTAACAAATTCATACTCTAACAAATAAAAAAAAAAATTAATTTTTGCCACCAAGCCCTGCTAATTGGCTCCACACTTTAAATAATTAATTGCTAAGCGGCCGCACAATGTGACAGCAGTCTTTTATGCTTGAGACGCCCTAATATGAACGCGCATATGTCTGTATGTCTGTCTGTCCAGCTGTCTCTGTCATTATGTTTTAACAAATGTGTGCTATAAAGTTGCTGTCTACATAAATATATGATTGTTTACAAAAACAATCTCTTTGTTTAATAAAAAGTTGCTAATTTAAGCGTAATATTAGAAGGAATTATAAAAACTCTCATTGTAAATTAAAAAAACAAATAAGTTTTCAATAAAAAGAAGAAAAAAAAAATAAACAAAATAAACAAAACACAGAACATGTTAATTAATTAAGCTGAAGCTTTTTTAAGTTGTAAAGAAATATAGAAGTATGTGTTACAGATTTAATAAGTGTTAAGATTTTTTAATTATATTTTATATATACTTATATACTTTTTTTAATGAAAGTTTACTCAAGTACAGTTCCGGCTAAAATATTTCCCCCAAAAAACAAACTTAATAAATAGCAAAATTCACCTTTTCATATATATATATGTATGTATATATAAAAAAGGAAGTAACTTTTTATTGCACGATGTGGCTGCAATCATGGCTGAGCGCTGCCAGTGTCCTGTGAGGATACATGTCAGTTCTTTCTCCGTGTGATACCATTTGAAATATTTCTTGTTAAAGATGTTTTCTTTGGCTTATTAAATTCGTTTATTAAGTTTTTTACACTTCATTTCTTGCAGTCAAAAGTTTTAAAGAAATTTCAGAAACTGAATACAAAAAAAAAAATTTAATTCTAAACAATTTTAGCTGCCGCTGTCCGTTTGTCTGCTCGGATTAAACTGAAATGCAACAAACAAAAAATTATTACTCTCATAGCTGCGGGGTAAATTTTAAAAATTAATTAGTAATGAAAAGAAACAGGCAGAAAGGGGCCAAAAGGGGATTTGGTCTGAAGAGTCTTCGCAACATGTGCTTAGTAAATTCAGCTGCTGGCGAAACTAAAGCTGTGAAACTGTGTGATCATTTTTATAGATTGTTTGAGGGCACCCTAATGACAGGCATGAGGAATTAAGTCCAACGGAATTATTTAAATTAATTTGAGTTGTTGAGTTCATGGAATGGAATTTTAAATTAATTAATTTTTTTTGACAAAAATTATCAAGGAGGGTGAGAAAAAAATTTTTTTTTTCAATGTGTTGAGTTTTGAACTGGGACCTTACGGTTTTATCAGAGTTGTTTTGAATGCAGTTTGAAATCTGTTGTGAAAGTGTTGTTTTAAGGGACTTTCGTTTACGTAAGAAAAGTTTTTCATTTCATTATTTAAATACAATTAAATACAAATAAATTAATAAATTAAATATATAATATATAATGTATATAATAAATTAAATACATTATCTATTTACACTCGTATTCGTTTTATTTATTTATTACATTACAAATAATCAAACAAATAAAATTTTACAATCATTGCTACGAAAATTATTCAAATTTGATTAATTCCCAGCTCTGGTAAAGAAAAATAAGAGAGATTTAAATGTTTGTTTTAAATAAAATGTGTACTTGAAAAATTTTTGTATATTTTAAAAAAAAAGAAAAAAATTAAAAATTATACAAAAATTGTTTACTAAATCGGATATAAATGATATTTAATTTACGTACTAGTGTGGCTCTCTGTACACACATTTCTGGCCATTGATGTGCAGTATACAAGAACAGACTCGAGCTCATCTCAAATGAAGTTTTCTAATGTCTGGCTAATTATAAAGGAAAATGCGGTTGAGGCTGTGGTGTGTTTCCCTCTCCCCCTTTTTATACATGCACCCACATGGAACTAAAAGGAATTTATTTTCTTGATGCCACACTCTACATAATTGAACAATCATTGTTGATTTAAGAATGAGAAAATAAAAAAACAAATGAGTTTGGAATACCTTTTTTTTGTTTTTTTTTTTTTTTTTGTTTGTGAACAGCATGGAGCACCTTCTGTACTGCATCGCAACGCAGAGTAATATTTTCTTTCACATGTCCGTGCGGAAAAGGAAAAAAATCCCTTCTCTTTCTACCTACAGCGGCGACATTAAGGGTGATAACTAATTTGTGTTTTCCATTTAACATAAGGCAATAAAGGAAGACGTGCTAACATGATAATTGAAAGAAAAATGTATTTGTGAATGGTTTAAGAGATACTGATATTTATTTTTCACACGATATCTTGGAGAACCTGCTAAATGGTTGCTGGAATTTGATTGCTTGTTAGAAAGGCAATGGGGATCAGAGCATTGTCTGGCTTATGCGGATTCGAACGAACTCACAATAATATTTAGAATCAAAAGATTCTGTAAGTTTCCCATAATTTTCACATTTTCCATGGCTGAGCTCTTTTGGATCGGTACTCTGACAGGTGAATGTGTTCGTTATAAACAATAAAAATGTAACGATTAATTATTCGTGTGTTTGCCAATGTTTTAGGAAGTAAAAATGGCGTCATTAAATGGCATTTGCATATGTTTTGCTTAAATGCATATATTTGCATATTGTGGTATATTTAGGCAGGTTAAAATTATTTTAAAAAAACCGATAGCATACAAGAAGTTTGAGTTTGGCACTACTGCTGACGGCTCCAGTAAATGCGATTACAAGGTCGAAAATGCAATACTTATTACTGCCATTTGAATTAACATACAAAACAATGAAAAATTTCTTTAAAGTTGAGCCTTCCGTTACGTAGAGATTTTTATCTTTATATGTAAAGATTTTCATTAAAGAAAATTTAGCATAAAAAATTTTCGGCTTAAAAAAAACTAATCAAAATTTGGTAATATTTACCTATGCATTATGTAATTTCTCGTAGTGCTCTAAAGCCCGATTTCATTTTGAACCACCATCTCTTCGTAAAGGATAATAAATTGTGATAGCTGAGCTTTATTATTGTTATAAATGAATATGAATTTAATATGATTGGAAAATGCCTTGCCTACTTTTATAGGGTCTTACACTAACAGCCTTGTTTGCCAAAGATCGTTTTATGAGTGATAGTTCTGAGTTCTGACTGAGTTTGTTAGGCTGCTTACACTGTGTAATTGTGTTCTAGTTTGCGCAAGCAAAAACTAATGCATTTGAATACAAATGACTTTGATTAAGACAATTTAATCAATGCATTTTTAGCACCTGATGTTCAAATCATCAAATAGATCATTGATGGATTTTTCTCACCTGCATCTGCATTCGCTTCGTATTTAGGCCAAATTATAGCGAATTTATTTGAATTCATTTTCTTACTCGTAATGTGTCATAATTTTTACATTTTTTGCTACGTGAAACATGAAAATGTGTTTCATGTTTGTTTCATTCGTTTGTTGCTTTTGGAAAAATTAAAAAAAAAAAAACATTGGTGGGCTCCCTTTGGTGAAAAAATTGCATCTTAAATGTTCACTAGCAATGGAAGCAGCAAACTATTATCATAAGCTTTCTCACAATAAGGTGGCGTTCGCTTTAATGATGAGAATTTAAACTGGAAAGTGATCGCTTTTTGTTTAATTTTTTTTTTAAAGCATATCAACCTATTTGTTCGCAGGAATTGAACCCGCGACCTCCGGCTTAGTAGGTCGTGCCTTATTGATTCGCCTACAGAGGTACCCTACTCGGTTAGAAAATACAGTACATTCGGGCATCACATTAAAATATCTTTCCATCATTTTTTTACTTAATTTCAGAATGGGGATTTGTCACCAAATTATTAAAAATTTCTTTAAATCTATTAGAGACTATTTCCGATACTTATGTGTGAATGTGTTTGTAAATTAGAGTGTCCAAAATTTTATTTATAATTCCAATTTTATATTTACAATTATAGACAATGAAAACGTTTCGTGGCTTCTTGAGATGAGTTGGCAAGAAAAGCAAATTAACTTTCAGATGGGGCCCCCTTAATGAATGTACTCTGCAGTACGTGCTTGCAATCACTCATAAAAAGTAGAGCATTTTTTCTTTCCTTATTTCTGGTTGAATATGCATTTTTACTGCTACTTTACCAAATAAAAGTTTACAAATACATACACATTTATGTGTATACGCTGGTGTATATGAAATTGTATGAACATGTATCAATGTGAATACTCTGCAGTCCTTGTTTTTTTAATAAAATGTACCAAATGACAAAGAAACAGACATATAGGCAGACAGACGGCAAGCTATGGCATAAAATGCAGTAACAATTGAAAACCGTAGAGTGCAGCGAAGAAAATTTGCTGAAAACTTGAAAAGAGAGTGCCTGTAACAGGAAAGATGGACCATCCATCTGAATAAAAAGCAGCTACAATTGATATATATATTTTTTTAACTAATTTAATCTGCAAAGCTTTCGGCTTGACCGCAGGAAAACGGTTTTGGCAGGATTCGAACCCGCAAACTTCGCTTTAGTAAGCTGCGCTTTATTATTTCCCCTACCGCGGCGAAAAGTTGTTGAAAAATTATTCGATAAGATTTTTCTCTAATAAAATTATTCTATTTAAGTTATTTACGGAAAAAAATTAAAAAAGTTCAATAAAAATGAATTTATATGAAGATCCTCATGGAATGTCTTTAATTTATTCATTCGTATTCGCGGAAGTGAACTTATAGTAAACAGCATTTACTATCTGCTGGGAAAGCACAGTAAATATCAATAAAGCTTATTGCCGAGTACCCAACGGAAAAATTTTCTCCTTCAGTTGTTTTCGTGCCTTCGTGGAGACGTGAAAATTGAATAGCAAAACTGGTAAAACAAAACACTATTTCAATGAAAGTTTTTATAATAAAAGAATCGAAATAAACTTGCTTTTTGAAATAAAATATTCGAGTAAAAGTATATCGATTGACCTGATTATTGGACAAAAAATAAAAAAGTTTAAATCAAAAGCTGAAAATTGCGCAGCCTACTAAACTGCAGGTAGCGGGTTCGATTCCTGCCTAAAGCCTGGGTGTTTTCCTGCGGTCAAGTGGAAAGCTTTGGAAGTTAAAGTAGTTAAAAAGCAGAAAAAGAAAATGGTTTTTAAAAAAAATAAATAAAATAAAATTATTGTAATAAAATTACTTAGATATCATACAGAAATTTTGCAATAATTTTTAATTTAAAGCAAATTAAGCGCTTTAAAGCACTTGATTTTTAAAATATAAATTATTCGGATAAAGTTTCGTGAATAAAAAATATTCGCTATAATTTATTATTTTTGTAAATTTTTTTATTCAAAATTAATATAATAAAGAAAATGAAATGAAGGAAAATATGTTAAGTTATTTTCCATGCAGCAATTATTTTCATATAGTGAGTCAAAATTTTGAAAGGACCTTCTTATATCGTTATATCCTTTGTTTTATACAAACACAGCTAGAAAAAGAATAAAACATCAAATACGAGCATTTGTTTCAGATAATCTGAGACGCTTTCGCTGCAAAAACTATTTCTATGAAAATATTTGAATGAAAATCAATAAAATAATAACATTCTCCTGTAAATTATTCGATAATTCGTCATCTCCAACCTGTTGGAAAACCATCTCGAATGCTTCTAAGCTTTCTTTAGCAAAAATTATTAACACAAATATATTTTTTAATACAAACTTTTCGATTTTTAGACCACTATGCCATGCCGCCTCTTGTTTTATTTTGCAGGGGCGAAATCATCTACAACAACAACAACAAAGCAAAAAACCAGAAATCATTTTGACTTCCACTGCAGCATACGAGTACGGTGCATTCTGTCATCCATTCTTATGCTCATATATGGGCCACATTATGCTTGATTTCATTATTATAATGATAATGACGTTGCTGTTGTGTTTGTTGTTGTTGTTGTGCTTGTCGCTGGTGCAGTTGATGTGTAAAAAGTTGAAATTGCTCGTACAGCAACGATAACAAAAACTTCAAGCAAAAATAGCGCAGTAATTACACAAAAATAAGGAACCTTGAAAGTTTTCCTTGCAACTTCTTGTTGTTGTTGTTGTTGTTTTTTTGCTGTCGTGATACAATTTTTTCCGCTTTTGTTTATTTCTTGTAAACAATGAGTTTTGAAAAACGACAATAAACAATTTAATTTTTAACATCGTAGTTTTTTCTTTTTAGCGGTTTGGAGGAAAACTTAAACTTGGGTTAAATGCGATTTCGCTTCTTTTTTTTTTTAATAACAAGTGTTTCTGAACATGATTTCGACAATGTTGGTTGTGTGGCTCAATTAACTTTTTTTCTTATAAAAGTTGCCGCAACTGAGAAGTTCTTCGGCAACAGTGCTTTGCTTTCTAACATTATGTGCTCAAAATCTTGATAAGGTACAGCTGTATGGACTTAAAGAGCCTTTACTTTGATTTCTGTAATTAAAAGCACAAAGCAGCGAATTCGAATAATTGCTTAGCATTTTTATTCGAATAAATGTTCTTTCATTTTTAGTTATTCGTTTTAAAGTTGATTTTCTCCACATACATTAATAGTTCACTACGAGAAATTCGTTTAAGAGGAAAGGAGGGGCAGAATATTAACTTGGTTGCGCCAGTGTAGTTCGTCTGCGTTCTCCAGTCAACTTCTCTAATACGAGTAAGTCATTACGTCTCGTCTTTCTTCCGTTATTTGCTATCATCAGACAATCTCATACGGTGCAGGTGTGTGCCTTTTATTTGGAGTCTCAGACTAGCCTTTTAGTTACTCTAGAAATATCCTTTTTGCTCAAACTGAGCAGCATGGGCTCCTTGATTTATTCTTGTTCTGGTTTTTGACGGAATTTCTCTTAGTAATCTACCGAACAAGAAATTTAATTATTATTATTTATCACTGGGGAGAACACAGTTTCTAAGGATATTGAAGGATATTCAGACCTCCCTTTAGTAAGAAAATTTCTTCGATGTGTACTGTTCTTGAAAATACGATTTTATGGTTGTTCAGACAATTCGAAAACGTTTCCGAGTACGGCCACTAGTTATCTCCCTGAATTAGGGACCTGACTATACCATTAGAGTAGACAGATTTTATTTTTATTTCAGTAATGAGACAATCCTACAGATGAAAGCAAAAGTACGGCATATGTATTCATATAAATATTAACGTCGTTGTGAATTGTTTGCTGGTATATCGATTCATGCATTTCTATTTCATAAAAAATAATATTTTATTATGGTTATTCTGTTAACAATAAATACATTTTATTCAAATAATTTTATATGTTTTGCTTTATTCGAATAATTTTATATGTTTTGCTCTATTCGAATAATTTTATATATTTTGCTTTAACCGTAGAAATTATTATTGTTTTATAAATAACAAGCCAAGAGAGTATATTTCGAGTCCAAAAAAGTATAAATTTTTGGCTTCAGTGCCAAAGGACACTTCATCTGTATTAATGTGTCTGCATGAAACTAGTTAGTATTCGAATAGCCGTACACAAATATTTTTATTTTTATAATTTTTTTCAAATTTTTCAATATTTAAACAAACTTCAAATCTTTTTAAAAAAAAGTTCAAAAAATTAATATTTCTTTCTGAAAATAATATACTTATATTACGTTATTAATCGATTAATTATTATTCGAATAACTTGTTATTTGCTGAATTTTAATGAATATCTTATTATTATTATAAATATTTTTTTAGCAATATTTTATTATTAATGGAAAAAGAATGGAAAACTTTTGGGCCACAAGAACAATATGCTGAGAATATTTCTTAATGCCCACCTTAATTTAAAAGCTGAATTTTTCAAAATCATTTATTGTAATGAAACTTATAATTTCATATAAGCTTTGCAACAAAACAAAGTGTTACCATTTTTTAAAAAAAAAAAAATTCATTTAATAAATTTTATTGTTTTTATGTTAATTTTATATTTTCATATTTTGACAAAAATGTAAATGTGACTAAAACATAATTTCAATGGCAGTAACGCAAGGAGCATTAAGTGGATACGTAACGTAGATATATATGTAAAATATATTTAAAATATTTACTGGTTTCCTTTTCGTTGGAGTTTTCGTTATGTTTTATATGCATTCAACCGCCTCCATGCCAAGGGGCAAAAGTACAGTGGGCCAGAATTACAGATATTTGGATATAGTGATTGATCTTAATAACATACAGATGGGGAAAGCTGTAATTCAACGTTTTTTTTCACATAAACTATTTAATTTATGAATTGGCATTTTGAACTTGACTCGATGGCACCCTACTGAAGGTTTGTTTGGTGCGGCTTTGTAGTTGGCAATAATAAATGAGTTACAAATTAAAGTGCGCTTCTCAGAGGGAGTTGCTCTTGTGAATATCTTGCGTGAGCTTAATGGTTTCCACTAAACTTCAGTTTTTCTGGAATTATTCGAATATATAATTTGATTATAATTTAAAAATAATTTAGATATACATTTATTTGTCAGAAATGAATAGTTAAATTTTTATTACTGAGGAAATATTAAGTTTTCCTTTTTGAAAAAGGAAATAGTTATTTTGAATACGTGTATGCTTTATTGACACGGTAGCGTCATTAGCGTCACTGTTTATTAGTATTCTAAACATTTACTCCCATGGAAACTGTTTCTTACATAAAAAGGCAAAAATAAAATATCATACCACATTCAGCCATATCTTATAATCTGCTTGTTAAAGATATGAATTTATTAAATGTATAAAAGCGAATACACCGCTTCTGACGCAACCTACAAAGTACACTGTCAGCCAAATGATTAAAGACAGACTTTTAATCTGGAATGTGTTAAGCAAATGTTTGGGGATATTTTAATGCATTTTTCCTCTTTGTAATCGTGTTTCCAAAATAAATAATTCATATTTATTTTACACGCTTTGCGTCACTTAATAACATTGTTAGGCTACAGCTTGTAACAACTTTATTGTAAAAAACGTTCATACAAGCCACACTTTTTAATTTTCCTTTTTTAAAATTTATTAAAATTTTTTTTTTTTTTTATTTATTTATAATGCAAAAGAATTCGGTGTACAAAGATACACTCAAAAGTTAAGATTGTGTTTGTCACATATTTGAAATTACTAGAATTATTTATATTATTATATTTATATTTTTATCTACGAGTATTATCCTGCTGTTGGGAAATGTATGAAGTTTGATAAAAAAAAACCCGTCCTTTCGATTTTCGCATTTTTTTATTTTATGTTGGTATACATGTCGGTTATATATGTTGCCAATATCAGTTGCCTTGAAGTTATGCGCCGTTTGCCTGAAGGACAGAATGGTGGAAAAAGCAATCATGGATTGCACCAGCTCACACATAGATGCTTCTAGATGGCTCTGTTTTTGGCCAAAAACAAAACCGTAATTATCCCTCAAGCACCGTATTCACCGGACATGGTTCCTTAACTTTTTTCTCTTGCCAAAAACTGAAGACACCGATGAAAGGAAAGCGTTTTGCTACGATTTAGGAGATAAAAGAAAAATCGCAACAGAGGCTGTTGGCGATACCATAAAGCGCATTTCAGAGGTGGTGGCATAAATGTATTATATCTTGGGTTTATCACTTTGAAGGGGTCAAAAGATACTTATTGATGAATAAATAAATACTTTTGGAAAAAATTTAAAACAATGGTTATTTTTGATCAACCCTCGTATAATTTTATAACCACGTTTTTATTTAGGAAATCGTTATTACTTTATGAAATATATTTTAAAAAATTTTGGTTTTATTCTTAAATAAAAAGCAAACTCAGTTACTCAAAGTGAGAAATGTGGGGGGTTCGGCTAAAAAAAATAAATGTGATGTTGAACGGCTGAGAAGAAATTTGCGTAAACTGATCGATTCTTTTTATAATGGAAGAGTTGAGGGATCACTTTTTTTGTTTTTTAATTAAATATAATTTTTAAGTTTTTTAATTATTTTTTTTTTAATTTTATATTCGCATCGTTTTTATAATTTTTATAAAATCTAATTGTTATAAATTATCCTTTTAGAAACGTTACTTTGCAAGGGTAGTTCTAATTTATAAGGAGTTACTATAATTCTAAAAAGTCCTTTTCTGAATTGCATTTCTTGCATAAAGTACTTTTTGCTTTCACAAAAGGTACATACATTAAGAATATATAAAATATTTCTTATTAGTAAATTATATTAAATAATTTTTATTATTAAATATTTTTTTATTTATAGAAAATATTTTTTTTGTAATATTTAGTTCTTTATTGAGATTATTTATAACAAATCTATTTTCCTAAAGAAAAAACAAATTTTTCGAAAACGTACTTTTTACCAAATACCAAATATTACTTAAAAACTCCACCTATTGATCAAATAATTTTTATAAAATGTATTTTTAAAAATCTACTTGCAACAAAAGATTCGCGTCTTAAAAATTATTCCGAACATTAACAAAATTAATATTAATATTATTATATTTATATTTATATTTATATTTATATTTATATTTATATTTATATTTATATTTATATTTATATTTATATTTATATTTATATTTATATTTATATTTATATTTATATTTATATTTATATTTATATTTATATTTATATTTATATTTATATTTATATTTATATTTATATTTATATTTATATTTATATTTATATTTATATTTATATTTATATTTATATTTATATTTATATTTATATTTATATTTATATTTATATTTATATTTATATTTATATTTATATTTATATTTATATTTATATTTATATTTATATTTATATTTATATTTATATTTATATTTATATTTATATTTATATTTATATTTATATTTATATTTATATTTATATTTATATTTATAGTTATAGTTATAGTTATATTTATAGTTATATTTATATTTATATTTATATTAATATTATGATGTTATATTATATGTCGCTTTGCTATATACACGGTGTCGTCACTAGACGTGCTCACTTAGAAACCCTCTCACCTTCTAAGGATTCGCAAAGAAGCGGTTTATTTTTTCCTTCCTTTTTCTGGCATTTCTCAATCCCCATGACTTTCGTCTAGACCAGCTTTGAGCGCTACAGCGTCATCTGCAACTAGTATCAAAAAATATTAAATATTAAAGTTAGTAATGAAATTAATGTTCTATTTATTAAGATGGGTTCCTAAAATGGTAATGATTTTCGAATCAGCGACTCTTCTTTTCCAAAAAAAAGTGTTGAATGTGAATGTCGCAGTGCGTAGACTGGCTTAAATTTAAGCCTAAAAGGAATGTGTTTACGGCGGTGCCAAAAAAAAATTTATTGTTACTGAATGTTTGTAGCAACTTTTACGCAATGCGATATAACGAAATTTTTCGTTGTATTTACGAAATATCAAACAACATTTACATTTCACTGTATTGCAAATAATATATTTTACAAAAGTGGTTTCTTATTGCGCAATTATATTGCAAATATATTGTCAACATTAATTATTTTTAATTTATTATTCATTGAATACATATTTTAAGGAAAAATCTCTTCTCCTTTTTCT
Source organism: Ormia ochracea (assembly GCA_963402855.1). Taxonomy (NCBI): domain Eukaryota; kingdom Metazoa; phylum Arthropoda; class Insecta; order Diptera; family Tachinidae; genus Ormia; species Ormia ochracea. The sequence continues at coordinate 7,227,988 of OY727106.1, forward strand.
TGCAGGTAAGCAACACTGAAAACTACATTGAATATTTGCGTTGAAAACTGGTATTTATAATAAAATATTTCTTTCAATCTTATTTATGTTAGATATATTTTCAATTCTTTGGATTTCAGATTGTTTATTTTTTTACATAATATTTTTATTTTCAATATTTAAAATATAAATTTTTTTTAACAAATTTTATTATTACGAATAGATTTTATATGTTGTGGAGGCTCCGCATCGAATCGTTAACTGCGGATGGGGCCCGGCATAAATTATATTTTTCTTGTATTTACCGTTTAAATGTGTAGTCATATGTAATCATGTAGGTAATGAGTGCAATGACTACCTACGGTTTTAGTATTATGCAAATTCAAGGAAATATAGTTTATGCCACGCCCTATCTGCGGTTAACAATTCCTTGCGGTCCTTTACACATATAATAAAATATTGTTAATTGTGCAAGTCCTCTTTTTATTTCTTTGAAATATTTTTTTAAATAAGCTTCAGATTAATTTTAATAACTTAAAAGAAATGAAATTTTATGGCAACGAGTAAGACATTTTAGTTTACTGTAAATGTAAAATATACTTGCTTGTAATCTCAAGAAAAGGAAAATGGCTGAAACACCTTGAAACTTTACAGAGAAACAGAAAAGACGATAATAATAATAATAATAAAAATGTTTTTACAATTTCAAAAGAATTTTAATTTCTGATCACTGGCATTCTATTTTTAAGGAACCTGTTCCATTTACATACAATAAACGCTCAGTTAAGTCAAAGAAAAGCATACAAAAATGGTAACGAAAAATATCTAACAGACAGATACACGTTTTGTTAATACACATAATAATGCTTTTTTGTTGTTGCTGTATTTCTTCTCTTTTTATTTGTTGAAGCAGGAAACAGAGTCAGAAAAATCGCCACAAAATTTATGGGAGCATATAAAAGAAGTTTTAACAAAAAGTTCTTGTTCATTTTAGAGGTTTTAGGACTGGCCAACCGTCACATGATTGACGTGAAGCATTTTCATGTTCGTTTTGTTACAGACTACAAGCTAAAATTAATTAATTAATTTTAATTTAAAATTAATTAATTAATTTTAATAATTAATTTATTTATTTTAAAAGAGTAGTTTTTGTTTTGCTTCTACATAAAAACTGGCCTGCATTAAGGAGCGGCTTAAAAATCGTTTTAATTATACAAACCTGGTAGTGAAAATATTTTCTTGCAGGATCTAAAAGTATACTCATTATTTTAATATTTCTTCCTTTTCTTGCTGTTGATTGTTCCCTGAAATTAAAAAGGACTTTCAAGATTCTCGGCTATTCAACAGAATATTTTAATATTGTCCGTGTATTTTCCAAATTGTTACACATTTCTTTAATGTTACGTGGCAATTAAAGAATTCTCGAATGCAAAAGACGTAAAAATATCTCAATGTGACTTGCAGCTTTCACATCCTTTTTTTTGCCAAATCCATAAAATTGTCTTGAAATTATTTGGCCAAGTTAGAGCATTAGAACACTGTGTAATTAGGCCAATGGTTCCACAATTACTCTTTGCCATACTTGGAACATAAATACAAGTACTAGAAAGTACTCCACACTGCTCATGTAAACCATGCTCAGCATCACAATAACGGCATTTTATTTGTAATATTGTCATATTAATTCTCAATTATTCGATTAAATTTTAATTTTTTTTTTGAAAATTTTTTTTTGTTTGGTAAATTGTTATAATATTTAAGTTTCAAAATTTATTTTTAATTGAAAAAAATCATCAAACGGTCCAGCTATTTTTATTTCATTTTATTACTTTATTAAAAATATAAAACAGAAATCCTTTAATGGCTGAAGCAAAATTTATTAATGTTGTTCACGTTTCCAACTCCAACATGAATGCCGACTGAAAGCATTGCCGGACTTCTAAAGAGAAATGCCGACGACAACAATAAGAGACAAAAAGAAGAAAAAAAATTGAACTATGAAATGGAAAATACGAAAAAATACTAAAAACATTAATAAAATGAAGTGAAATGAAATGAAATGAAATGAACTCAACTGAACAGATACATTTTTTAAGTCTTGAACAGAAGAGCAAAAAAAAAATAAATTTTTAAGGTTTAAATTACAAACATTTTATTTAATTAAGAAGTACGTACTTATTTGTTTATTTTTGAGTATTTTGTTTCATGGCTTTCAATTTAAATTAAGTTGAAAACTAGTTTTGAAAAATATGGAAAAAAGCTCATCATTCATTGCCACTTGGTGAACTTGAAAATTTTGCAGTTTCCCTTCCACATCTTTTTGTCCGTTACTTTTTAATGGAAAATAGACGAAATTAAGTAAAACAAAAACTGTAGGAATACTTTTCGCTTACACTGCATGCCAGAAATAAGCATACGGTTATGAAAACTACCCATTTTAAGACAGTTAAATTAAGAGGGTTTTCAATCCATTTACTTGATCTTATTAGATTTCTTTACTTCTACTTCTTTTACTTCTATTCTACTTCTTCTGAAAAAACATGGTCGGAATAATGTTTTAAATTTCAGAGAGTCAAGTAATCTTTATTAGGAAAAACGTCGTAAAACTATTAAACAAAAAAGCCAACCAAAATAAGTTAAATTGAATTTAATAAAACAAAAAAAAAACCCCCGAACTTATTTTACTCGTTCAAAATAATTATTTCCTCCAAAAAATGCAAATAAACAACTTAATTAAATGAATGAAGTTAAATTTAAAGCGAAAACATCTAAATCAAATTATATTTTAAATCATTAAAACCTCAAACCAATAAGAAAAAAAAAACAGCGAAATTGTTTAAATTGAAAGAGAAAAAAAATTAAATTAAATTAATTATCTTCTATGGTTGTACAACTCAATTAACCGCTAAATGCGAAAAATGCAAAAAAAAAGTCGGCAAATTTTTCGTATGGCTTTTAAGCCCATTGAGGAAGAGTATAAACGCTTTTATATTACTCTTTATACAGATTATACAGATAAAAAGTTTATTTTAGGAAAAACCAATTAACAAGTGAAATTTTAAAACAATTTCATAATTTTATAAAATTTTTTTATTTATTAAACCAACTCAATCTGCAAAGCTTTCGGATCTGGGTCAGAAATCGAACTCGGCACCTCCTGTTTCATTAATCATGAACGGAGATAGGTAAAAATTAAAATGGGATATTTTGGGTATTTTAGAAAAATTACCAAAGAATGGCATTAAACATGACATTTTGACCTTCAAAAGTCAATTGCGCCATTCTTTGCTTATTCCACATTTTGTCTTATTTTATGCTTCCCCGCACGATAAAATTTCTGAAAAGTTTAATGGCGAAAATAAATTAATGGAAATGGGGAGTGAATTGGGGGAGTACTACGTTTAGACAAACCTTTAAATTGTATTAATTTATTTAGGGAAATTTACTGATCACGTAATAACCCATTCAGACATACAATTAAATTCGGGCAATGAAACGTTTTCAGTTTTTTTTTTTTTTTTTTTTGTGTACTAGAATTGACTAAAAGTTAAATTAAAAAAGTTTGAAATATTTTAACGAAATATAAATGTATGTCTGAATAATAATAATTTTTAATATTTTTTTTTTTTTTTTGCCATTTTAATTGTTATGTCTGCCGGTACTGCCAAGGACGAAAGATTAGTCAAGTAATAAATCTTCAGAAGGGATGCCTTGGCATTTTGCACAAATTATGAGACAACAATTTACGTCTAAACGAGGTTTGGGATTCAAGTAATCCCATTTAAGTGATCTCATTTCATTTCTAAAAAAATAGTTTACCCTTAAAAATATAATTTTTAAACTTCATGAGCTGAAAAGAGGGCTTGTGAATAAAAATAATATTCTGGCTTCACTTCACCTTCCGACAAAGTTTTTCGTTTGAGTAATGAATTAATTAATCCGGACACATTCCAATCTGCCCGCAATGGGGTAAAATATCACGGCAAATTTTTAGTGTAAATTTTCTAAATATCAGTTGTTTGATTTCCCTTAAAAATCATGTAATTTCTTTAAGTGTATTATATGTTTTGTGGCCAAGATTGAGTGAATAAAATCCACTTCCTTTGCATTTTGCCCCAATATGTGTCTGTTTCTTAAATGTGCCGGTTTCATTGTTTATTTTCGTTTCTCTCCCATTTCATGTTTGATAGTTTTATTTCTTTTTTTTTTAATGTTGGTTCATATTCTACAGATACAAAAGAATCTATAAAAATTTAAGATTCTTATCAACTCATCTCTTAGTTACAAAAATAAAAATAAACTACTGCAACCCGCTTCAAAAGATCCAACGCAGTTCTTAAACAAAAGAAACTGGTTCAATACCACGACCACGATGCTGTCATAGACACACTTGCAGAAAATAATACGTGGAATTGCTAAATTTGTTTTAATTTGTTTAGTTTTGATCTCTTCTGCTCGTTGCCAATTTAAAAGCAAAAAGTGCGAAAAAACTTCATTACACAAAAAAATGTTTGAAAAAGGTCTTCTTTGTGGTTGGGGCGCGTGCGGCCGGTGTGAAGGGCTGTTAAGTCTTATTATTCTTTCGTCGTTAATATTACTTGCGATTTTTCTTTGTGTATGATTTTTAGCAACCGCAAGAAGGGAGTGCAGTTTCAAGTTATTACTTCGTTTTCCTTTTTTAACGTTTACACTCCAATGATTTTTTACTTGTTGGTTTTGTTTCTTAATTTTAAGTTAAAAACTTTATTGCTTTCTTTGTTGCAAAGCTCATCTCACTTATCTTTACTGTTTTAAATTAAAGTAAATAATTTGTTGCATTTAATTCTCTTCAATTAAACGTTGCAAAATAAAATGGTGACTAAATAATTTGTGCTTGAACAAACACACTGTCTGCCACGGTTAATTGCAATAGTTGCAAATGGTCTTGCAAATTTCCAACACCTTGGCGCATTTGAAGGCATTACTTTTTACACTCCAGCCAAACATTGTCCAGAAGTTTCCATACTTTGCAAATCTATTTTGTTTTTATGCTACTGAAGTGACAAACTGTAAATTTGAGTTCCTTAATAATTCTCATTTATTTCCTTAATGTTTCCGAATAACTAAGATTCTTGACGAAGCTTAATAGAGCAATCTGATTTAAAGCTTGATTTTTAACACTTTTGGAAGTCATATGAAAGTGTTAACTCTACTAAAAGCTCGCAGGAGGAGTTGTAGTATATATATTCTCATCCTATAATCCTTTAAACTGGTTTAAAGAGAATTCTCTCGTTTGAAGGAAATTAAGTATTCAATTTTACATGAACCTGGTACACCGAATGCTTTACAATTCTATTATTCAGTCTAAAGCTTTCATAGCAGTTGCTGCTAAAGTTGCATAGCTTTCTGCTAAATGCAAGTCTAATCAAGATACTTGCTTGTGGCCGACCCTTGAACTTGAAACTGTATTTAGACGTTGCAATAGCATGAGCATAGAAATATGTATGCTGCCATTTCTAGCCTATCATAGTTCGAATAGATTTTCGTAACAGTCTAGACAATTTATTTATGTGTTTATTTTTAAAGACGATCGGTCAGCGCGCTTTAAAAAAATTTTATTGCAAATGCTCGCGGTGTATTTTTAAACAAAATTATTATTATTATTTTTTTTTTTGAATTTTGCATAAATTATTAAAAATTTAGTTTCAATAAGAAACCATAAATTAAGGCCCACGCATCAACCTATGGCCAGTCGCCTTTCTGCTTGCCAAACTGTTAATAAATAAAATTCAATTAAGAGTTGCTACTTTGACAAACTGTGTAAAAGGCTTTAGGCAATATAAATATTTCAATGGAAACATTTTTTTTATTTGTTACAGCTCCCCAAAAGAGCCGTCGGCATTTCAGCATTACATATGCAATTGTGGTCCAAAAAATTTTCAATTAATTATTTGAAATTGTTCAGTACTAATTGACCTCTTTGTTTAGCTTTATAATTTAATATTTAAGCTTAAGTTTGGGGTTTTTGTATTTTCGATACAGGGTACAAGACGGGAAGGTATACTATTTTACTTGACAAATCATATTTCAGTCGTAAAGTAGAGATCTGGCATATAGTCAGTAAACCAACGTGTTTTATTTGCTGCAAAATTTTATCACAATCAGCGACGATGAGAAATTTACATGAAATATTTGAAAAAAACCACGTGCCTACAATACGCACTATCGTGTAGTGAATTATTTCCAAGGAAGAGGGGGTGTAGCTGATTGGCGCAAGCATCGACCACAAAGCACTGTAAGATCGCCTGAGAACATGACTGCCGCTCAAGAAAGGGTTCAAAGCAAACCATCAACCTTAATTTGTCAAAGAACAACTTTGGCCACCATTTTACGGCGCCTTAAATATGCCAATAGGATATTACAGCTCGCCCTTAACAACCCCGATTTTCATTAAAAAATTACAATGGGTGACGCCCAAATTATTCATCAGTCAACTTTGCATATATTAAAAGTGACAGTCTGGTGTGAAATTTGCTTAGGAGGAATCATTGGTCCATATTTCTTTGAAACTGAAAGTGTCTTAATAACAACTCTCAATGAGGGGAACCTTTTAATATCTTTTTCGGTACAAGTTATTTAAAAAATGGTAATGTTGATTGGCTTGATTTGACTGCTCCGGACTTCTGTTTTTGGAGTTTCTGACAAGCAAGATTTATGTCGACAAAACCAGAAATGCTTGAGCAACTCAAATAGAATAATCGTGATGAAATTAATGAAATACCGTGTGAAATGTGTGAGAATGTAATGAAAAATGTCCTCAAAAGGGCTGGCATTTGTGGGGCCAACAGAGATGGGCACTTATCTGATAATTGCCGACATTAAATAAAACATTGATAGATATAAGAAAAGTTATCTTTTATTTAATCAAAAATTATAAACACTATACCTTCCCGGCGAACACCCTGTTTTTATAATTATAATCGTCAGTAAAATAAATCTTACAAAATTCAATTAAAAATCATAGATAAAATATATTTTTTCATGTACTTTGTCAATTTCTAAGGATTTAATATAATTTTTTTATATATAATATTTTCTAATATATTTTTTTTCTAATATAATTTTTTTCTAACTAAATGCTATATATTTTTTATTATTCAAATGCAAGGAAATTTTCATGATCTGAATTTATAGTTTGACCGAAATGATTTGCCGATTTGACACAATTAAAAATTAATTTAATTTTCTTCTGCTTTAAAATAGATTTAAGCTGATAACTATTTACCTTGAAACTACTTTGTTATTTCTAAAAAATTTGTATTTTTTTACAAAAAAAAATTAAATTTCATTTTTCTGAAATAATTTTACGTGACTGTCAATCATGTGAATGAATGAATGAAATACGAAAATATTTCATTTAAAATTAATTTTTTTTTTTTATGCTTTTTTTTCAAGTGAAAAGTATTGAAGCTCTCAATAATGAAATAAAAGAAAAAAAAGAAAAAAATTTCAGCTCATGCAGATACACGATGCCATGGCGTGCACTAAATTTAATGTATTATTCAGTTTTGTGTAGAGCTTCTGTGAAAAAAGACTCATCAAGAGATCTGCAGTCAGTCTGCTTTTGCTTCGTGAGTGCTCGAAATTTTATGATTTATTTGACATTTCAATTAACAAACGTTCACACAAAATTATGCGCAAGATTGCGTGTGTCTGTCAAAGGAAAAATAAACTATTAACTGTCCACAGCAACAATTACACAAAAATATTAAAAAAAAAAAAAAAAAATTAAATGATGAAAATATACTTGCAAGCAGAATCGTACTTTGTGGCAAAAAGTTAATGGTTTGCTTTCTGAAAGCAATCATTTGGCTGACACTGAATTGTCATCAATTTAAATTGATTGAATTTAAATGAAAATATATCTAAATAAAGTTTAAATTCGTTATTTTTTAAATTGAATGAAATGTTAAAGAGGCAAAATGTGGAAAGTTTATATTTCTAAATTTCACTTTCCCTCAAGTACTCCATTCTGATAGATTCAATTCTACATGGTTTTTGCCACTGACGTTTACAAATTTCAACTAAAGTTTCTATTTAATTATTTGTTCCTGCAAAAGGACGAGGTAAAAGTTAGTTTCCATTTCAAATTTATTTCTTTTTTATAATTTTTTTTTTTTTTTTTTAGTTTTGCCATTCATTTCCATTTGCCAAATGTAGACATGAAGTATTTGCTTGCACTCCACTTTAATACTTGGACTTTCCATTCAACAGCCTGCTATTCCTTCTCCATGTTATTTCTTTAAAGAGAAATCAAGGAAAAGCTTCTTTTTTGTTTTGTCACAAACTGTGATAAGACGCGGTAAATGTATGCCATGAGAGTTGTATTTAATCAAAATTGATTTGAATGATTTATTGCTTCATTTGTTATACACTGGCTGAAGAAAGTTCAAGAAAAGGATTTATTGCATTTTCTTTCTGCGAACTCCTTCCTTTATTTTACCACAAGTTACTTGCAGGATTCAAGATGTTGCAAATGAGTAATTTTATTTAAAGAATAAAAAAAGAATAATCTGAGTGAAGTTAAACTTCTGGACACAAACCACATGATTTAACAGTTTTCTGTTAACTTAATAACATAGCTCTGTTAGACTTGTAATTCAGGTAGGGCATATTCTAAAAAGTATTATGGCCACATTTATTTATGGAGTAAATAAGGGATGCTGAGCTAAGTGGCCCACCCACTTAAAAAAAAAATTTATTTAAAAACTGAATTATATATTAAAATTTTCATCTTTGTGAATTTAAACTTCGAGATGTATCAGGGAGGGCATATTCTAAATAGTATTATGACCACATTTATTTATGGAATAAAAAAGGGATACAGAGGCAAGTAAACTACACGAGAATCCTTTAGAAACCCGTATCGACACTTAAGTTTTTTTACATTTAGTAGTTGGGCGGTTGGAAATTTTTGGAAAAAATATATTTTAGGTCCTGTGAGGATATCTTATCCTCAAAATGTTTAACATTTGCCATTTTAGTTAATTTTTTTTTTTTGGATTGTACTGAATTCAAAAAAGATCTTAAAAACACTACAACACGTAACACTACAAAGTAATTACGACCATGTTACGTTAACAGAAGTCTGTTAAATCGTATGGTTTTTGTCCGTGTTTTAACTTCTCTTCACATAAAATTTCGTAGTTATGAATAAGAGAATAAAAAGAAAAATAATGAAACTCATGTTTAGAGAGTTTAGGAATTATAAATTTGTATGCCCTCTGGCAGAGCGGCCCTTCTCCTAATCGATGCCAATCATCTTCTCTCATCCTCCCTCTATATAATTTCCACTTATTCTCATCATCCTATTAATGACTGCGTTTGCTCTTGCAAAACTTTAATATAATTATTGTATCGTTCCAAGAAATTTCACCTTTTAAAAACTTGCATTATAACAGCTGAGTTATGAGTTACTGTTAGATGTCAAAAGTTGTCCGTGTAAGCGATTGTTGCACGTTTTCAGCATGCAATGCACACTGTGTTGGCATAAAAGTGTATCCATATGCGAAAAGAGTATTTGTAGTTGGCCAAGCCAGAATCAATGGCTTCCACAGTTGGCAAATTATAACCAGTTACGTCTCAAGTGCCAGTAAAAGAATTTGCATAGTGATAAGCAAAGTTTTCGTTGGGTTACTGAAACACATTCAAGTTTGGTTTGCTTAGCTTTTTGGCTAAAAGTTGTGTTTTTAAATAAAATTTAATTATGTTTTCCTCTGCATAAAAAATTTTTCGTTCTTATCTGTCCATGCATGTGTACACGTTCGACGTACGCTCACAAGGTTTTTGTTCACACTTGCAATTGCTGGTGGGTGTGAGCTTTTTTTTGTTGCTCCGATTGTTTTAAATTTATGTTTCTTTATTTGTTTGTTCATGTTTTTGTCACATTGTTTTGTTTAAAAAGTGTTTTTTTTTGCACTCAATAATTTTTCACAATTTTTGTTGGGGTTTTGTCTTTTTTTGTAATAGTGTGGTGTGTTTAGTATTGTATTGTCGTGTAAATAGATAATGTAGGCACTGGTGTGCACAGAGTAACAATTTGCAAGGCCTTGACCTTGCAGACCTTGTCAAAGGTATTTGTTCTTGCATCAAGAAAGCTGAACGCACAATCGATGAATCTCGCCATAGAATAAATAAAATTTTAACCCTTTTGGAGGTCAGGCTTTTTAAATGCTCTATACTCGTACAAGCGGCCGGCAAAAGACTGCGGATTTAAAGAGAAATATTTTTGTTAAGCAAAAAAGCTCTTTAGTTCTGACACAATCTTTATCAATAAATTTTCTCGATAAGCCCCCATTCAATGACAACTGTGGGAGAATGCCTGCCAAGCAATGTTTTATGATGGGGGTGTTCTTTTTGTAAAGGCCTTTATAATATTCCGTTTGCTGCTCGTACACACCCACTTAGATTTACTGTTGTGCGTTACTATTTTACATGCTGGGGCTAAAAATATTTTTATAAAACTTTTCTTTTTCTGCTCTTCTGTAACAATAATGACATGTCAGAAGAATCCACTTATTGCATGATAAAGTACGACAATTTTTTCACCCAAAATGAATTTTTTATCAAAAATGTTTGTTTTTGTGTTATAGAATTTTACTTTTACAAAATTGCTTTGCTTTCCCTTTTGGTCTGAATATGTAATTTTGCTGGCATAAGCATGTTTCGGGGGAAAAAGAGGGGGCATTTTTTATAACAATTTACTTTTCTTTGTCTATTTTGGAATGTTTATTAAAAACAAATATCATAAGTTATGAAATGCATAATTATAGTTTATCTAAATTATTTGAATAAGCAAAGTGTTTCCAGATAGTTTGATTACAAAGTCAATGAGAGTTATTTCCCCCCAAAACGCAGGCTATGCCAACTTTTGCAATCTATACAAAAATATTGTGAAGCTATAGAGGTACCAGCAAGTAAGAGTTCCACGCATTGACTGTGAGCTGCTTTGATGTAACTTTATTCAGATGAGATGGCGTTTTATTGTAGTTCTCCGTATGTCGGATAAAAAGTGGGAGTCGTTTTTTTGTTTTTATTAATTTTTTTCTCGTCTATTTTCGTAACCTTGCTGGCAACTTCTTTTCCCCGCATATTCTTGATTTGCGCTGGATGAATTTATATATCATGGAGTTCCTTAGCTTTTTTTTAACAAAATTTTCCACCCTTTTAAATTCTTTTTGAACATTTTTTTACGGGGAAAATTTTTTTAAGAATAAATTTTTTAGAGACTTTTTGTTGTTGCAATTTTATCCTGGCAATTTTCGCTTACGTGATTGTGGACCTTTTCTTGAAGGACAGCTGAATAATTTAGAGACATTCTCACCAAATTAGCTCTCTTTCTATGCCGTTTTCTTCGCAATGCATTCTTACTCTTCGCCGACAACCAATAGCTTCGTTTTTAACATGTTCCAAGCCCACCTCTACTACCTCAGAGCCTGTTCACTTTAAAGATTTTTCTCCGAATGTGTTAAGATTTAGTTATCACTTCTAAAATCCTCGAGAGCTCTACTTTCAAGCCTACTAGCCCATATTTTTCTACCAATAAAATTGTTGGACCAAATCCTTATTCTCATAAAGGCTATGTATGCAAACACTTCTCAAATGTTGATTTTCTTACACCTTCAAATTCGATTACTCAAAACCTATAATGACTGTGAATAAAAGCAAAACTCGTGTGGAATCTGTGAGCTCTCTTCTTTCGAGCCTAGTGGGGTGTATTCCACCATCATTTCATTTTGGCCGCCAAATTTTTGATTTTCATAATTTAATATTTTCATCAAACAAAAAATGTTGTAGAGTGTCAATTCTGTTAAGTTAACAGGCTGCCAGAGAAAAATGTTATACAGTCTCTGAACGAAGTGGCAAATTTCAAAACTATCACTCTAGCCGAATAATTTATTTAATCGATTAATCCATATTTACAGTAAAAAAAGAAAAAAAAGTTTTAAATTTATTATTTTAAATTTAAAGTGTGGAAAACAATTTTCTTTAATTGAAATCGATTTTCCAGTATATTTTATTTATTTTCGAAAAGTCTAATTAATTAATGAACAGCAAATTAATAAAAAAATACAAATAGACAAATTGTGTTTCGGATTTTCAATAAAAATTATATTTTAAAATGTTAATATCTCCGGCAATTTCACGACTTTATTAATAATTTATTTTCTGTAGTTTGTAGACTTCCATCAAATATTTTTCCTTCAATAATAATTGTTTGAAAATATTTTTCCTTTTTTGCATTCGTAATAATTTATTTTTATTAATTCTTCATCATGCAATGCTTGTTTTCCAATGAAGAACGGCATATCAGGTAGGAAAGAGCAAAGCCAACGTACTAGTGCAATGAGTATAACGAGTATTATGAGTATAACTGTGTAGTAGTGCGAATTGCTTTTTACTGCTTCAGTGTTAATCCACTTACAATCCTTTCTTAGAATTAATCGTCTAGTTGTTTAGTCCCATCACTTGTCACACTTGTTAAAGTACAAGTACTGATTAGAGACACATGCGAAATTTCCTGTTCCATCCGTCAAATGCGTGCACGCTTTTCGATTAAAACAAATAATTGAAAATAAAATGTCATCGTGTATGAAACTGTTGTTTTATTCAAGCAGTTTGTCTCGTAAATTAATCTCCATAGAACACTCGTATATACACAATCACACGAACCTATACAAACGTGCAAATAAATATAAATTTATTTATACAAATAGCTCATACAAATGCTCAGTAGATTATTTACAATATTTATCTAACACTTCTATTCATGATTAGTGTTCAGACGAGCTACGTGAAAAGTTTCAGGATGGAAAGTCAGCTCAGCAGAAGCAAAGCTGAAGAGGAACACGATATGTTTGACATTGACATTAATGTTCATATACAAAAGCGTACATTGATACATAGATGTGTATGTATATGTATGAGTATATCCATTTGGTGTACAAACACAAATAACCGGAAGTTTATTTTTTTTTTATTGCCACAAGAGTAACAAATTTATTGAGTGGCTCCAACACAGTGTCGCAGATAGTGGAAGACAATTTCCTGAATTTTCCTCTTGTATTTATTTCTTTTTTATTAATCGAAAAGAAAACGTTTTAAATGTTATTTGACAAGTTGATAATTTTAGAGTATTTAGTGGTTTAACAGAAAATAACATAAAATTAAAATTAATCTTATAGACACTTTTGTAATGTAAACGCAGGAACAGCATGTGACTGAAAGTGTCGTTAAATCATCGTAAAGAGATATAAAATTTATTCGGTACATTAAGCAGAAATGAATATAATTTTAACCTTCAAGCTTTAAAGCCGTAAAGGAATATTTTGTACGTAAAATCTTTGACAATAAAAACAAAAAAAAAGCTTGCTCAACATCAATGTAGTGACAGAAGATTTTTTTTTTTTTTTTTTTTTTTTTTGTGAGAGAGAGGGAGAGATTAGTTTTATGGCGTACTAAATTTGTCAATAATGTTGCCTAAATATGACCCACTTTGACCAATTGGCAGCACCATAATGCTGGAGTTAAGGTCGACGTCGTAAGCGCCGTCTGAACGTCGTCAACTGTCCAAGAAAAGTTGAAACGTATGAAATTGTGTGAGAGCTGTTAATGTAAATTAAACGCTGAAAAAGTTCAATCGATTTCAACTTTTTCAGCGTTTGTACGGCGTACCATGAAACGTCAAACCAATATACATACATAATTATCTGATTATTGTACTTGTTTAAACTATTGCTTTTTTTTAATTAAAATGAGCTCGGATAGTACATTAAATGAAAAAATTATAAATGCTGTTCGCGAAAAAGGACTTTTATATAACAAATTCTCCAAGAACTATAAGAGTACAGCTCTTAAAGGAGAGATTTGTAAAAAAAATAAAATAAATAAGTAAATAAGTTTTCAAATTAGCAGTTTATATTTATTTAAACGTCGTGTACGGCGTTGACATTAACAGCAAAATGAAATTAAACCTCGAACATCACAATTTCAGCGTTCATACGCCGTTTACGACGTCGACATTAACTCCAGCAGAGTTACTCTTTTGCAGAGTACCGTGTGAGACTTTCGTTAAACTAATTTCGTTGACTTTTTCAAACAGGAAATCGAAATTCAAACTAAAATCGTTTGAGTTCATCGCCAGTGTTTTTCAATATGACGAAAAAAAAACGTACATCTTAACAATTTTTTTTATTATACGACATTGTCTACACTTTTTCCAAGTAAAGACTACGAGAGGTTTTTTTTTTGTTGCAAAGAAACCAAAATGGTAAATACATATTTTCTTGTATCCTTAAAGGCTTTCTCCTTTTCAAATTTGCAATTATTAAAATGAAATTTTATTTATTAAATTGAATGTGAGATTATTGCATAAAGAATAACATATTATATCATATGAATAACATATTATATCATATCTTTTCTCTCATTTCTTTATTATATTAAAAAAATAAAGCCGAAAGTAAAATTTAAGGAAGCATGATAAAAAAACTAAACCTCAATAGAAAGTTTTAGTGTGTAGATACGAATAAAAGTATAACAGTGAGCCATGGATGCCCCCATAGGTGGTCGAATAATGTACAAGCTACTAAAAAGGATAGCTAGATCGGCGGTGTTATCCTGCGGCCAAGCCAAAATCTTTGCAGATTAAATTAGTTTACAAAAAAAAAAAACAAAAAATTACTGAACGAAAATTTTCGTAGTGTGAACAGTCTCTTTATAAAATTAAATTTATAAAATATATAATTTTTTAAAAAAACTAAATATCCATACAATTTTTCTCCACTTCTTGCCAATGCATCGCTATCAAAGACATCTTTATTATAATGTGGACTAAGTATCTGTTAGCTAATTAGCAGGCGTTGCTTTAGGAGCTTTAGTTTCGTTTTAGCCATCTATTTCACAGTGTAGTACAAAAGTATTAACTTGGTTTATTGTTTCCATAAATTAATGAATTTATTATACTTTTTAATTAATTTGAAAAATTATATAAATAATTTTATTTACGTGAAAAAACTGTTGAAACTGGTAAATAAATAAAGTGGTAATCAATTTATGAAAAAGTTATCCAGCTTAAATCAAAATTCATGCAAAACGTCTGTAGCTGATTTAAATTCGCATATTGATTTCAATAAAACATGTGGGAATAATTAATTAATAAAATATGTTTGTAGATATAAATTTGTAACACGCGTACAGCTGGAAAGCCATGCACCCATCCATAGAGAATGCGTTTGAGTGCATGTATGTACTTACGCACACATTAAAATTATAACTTGAGGCAATCCTTCTGGATATTTGTGTGATCCTGAGGATTAAAATAAATTGTATTTGATACCGTGCGTGATAAGTATTTTCCTACAGCCAGCCCTCTCTCACTATGAAAAATAAATAAAATTAATGTTTTTTATTTCATTTACCGCTTTTTTAATTATTGGTAATTTTATATAGAAAAAATATTTTATTTTCAATTTGCCTGGAACAGAATACATATTGAAAGCATGGCCTCTCTGATTTTAAAAATTTTTCATAGACTGTAGTTCTTATTAGTGAAATTTGCAAGAGTAAATATATTATAAAAATAAAGTCGTAGATGCATTTCAAAGTGAATACTCTTAACTGTATTCCACATATTGTGGTAGCAAGTATGCCTGTTCACAGCCTGTAAATCCGTGGTTCACTTTAAAGCCTTAAAATCCTTGTGTCTTAAGAGTCTCACTCTCGTACAAATAAAATAAATTAAAAGCGGCCAGCAAAGGATTTTAAGAGCGGTCTTGTTATTATTAATTATATTTGAGATACACACATTTCCAGTTAATGCAGCTTTAATAAAGCTGTTATCTGAGCACCATAAATTAAAGGGAAAGGAAAATCACTTTGCTTAGCCGTCAAAAGCAAAAGTGCACATATGTGTGGCAAAAACAAAAGCAAAGAAACATTTTTAACGACAAAATAAATCGAAAAATAAGCGAAATTTGATTAAAGGAAAACACCTTCTGACTTAAAATATGCAAAACAAGTTAATGAAATTTTTTACATACAATGCACATCTGCTGTTGAATTCTGTATCTGCATAACACTATTAATTTGTGTATGTGTGCATGTTTTTGTATGTATGGGTTAAGTGAAAAAATTATGTTTATGGGCTGTGTGAAGAGATCGCTTAACTTTAAAGAACAAAACTGATGAAGGGGATTTGGGCAAAGGCTGAAATTATATTGCAAATTATTATTTATCCTTTTACCATATAATTGCTTGTGAACAAACACACACATACTGGCAGAGGGGTGAGCACCAATACAGGCAGGCGGACTTGTGTTTATATTTATGTGAACTTGTAAAATTCATGTTCTCTTCTGATATCACAAAGTCACATTTAAATTCTTCTTTTAATTTAATTTTACTTTATTTTATTATTTTTGTATTGATATTATTTTGAGAGTCTTCAACATGTCTAACGCATCATGGTAACTTCCTCCAGGAAGAGGCAACAGCATTAAAACTACAGTTTGATGAATTCATCTACATACACATAGAACGTTGCCTTCAGCGCCTAAAAGGCTGCCACAGCAACTTTATGTGTTTGCAATGTTATGTTGTTCTATTTGCCTTAAACCGCTACCAACTACGACTCCACAAACGGATTTGTAAGGCTGCTATGCGTAGAACTTTTCAGCTGCTGCCTTTGGATCTAGTAAAAGTTCTTCTCATAGTCAACGTTGCTAAAATGCTTAACTCTTAAGGGGAAGGAATGCCAAAGTTTTAAAAGTAGTTGAACATTTTTATAGATATTTAAACGTTTTAAAAGTGTTGGTAAATGATTTCCTGATAGTAAATTTGTCATGGCCGTTTATTTCTATTAATGGTAGTTGCTGTTCTTCCCTCTTAAGTTTTGGCAAATACAAAATAAAAAACTACTGCAAGAATATTAACAAATAAAAATTTGCTTTGTATACATTAGCAGAGGAAGAAAAAACTTAAGAACAGGAAACAGTGAAACATGAAAAGCCAAAATAAAAGTAATAATAATGTAGCACGTAAATGGAAAACAACTAGATGTGATAACAGTTTGGAATGAGTCGACTTTCCGGCACACTCCCTGTGCGAATTCCAGTCAGGAGCTAGACATGAGATGATCAGCTGCATTAATTAATTATCATTTAAATTCAATGAAATCGATGGCTTGCAGACTTGGTGGCAATTTGTACGCATGAGAATGAGTGCATCCTGTCCAGGGTTCGTTAAACCGTTATCTTCAATACCAAAAAAATTAATTTTTTTTTAAATGTTTTTTTATATCACGATTTATCATAGAAAGTGTACAATTCATAAGTCGGAAATTTTTTTTGAAAGGGTCTCAGCAATAGAATATAATGGCCAATATAACTTTGCTGCACGTGTAGGCAAATGAATAACGCACAACCTACTAAGCCGGAGGTCGCGGGTTCGTTTTTTGCCGTACCATATGTGTTTTCCTGCTGACAAGCCGAAAGCTTTGCAAGTTAAGTTATTGAGTTAAAAAAAAAATTTTTTTGCTATTTGCCAGCACTTATTGGCATGCCAAAAGCAGTAAAAAAATGGCTCTTCTTATAGTTTGTGTTTGTCAAAAACAATAAAAGTTAAAAAATTAAGTATGACAGTCCCGTCTCTGGGAATCAGCTTTGTTTTTATGGATGTTGAAGAAGCTTCGAATTATTACAATATAGGAGGAGCTCTTTTCCTGTTTTTTGTTTTTTTTTTTCTTTTCTGTTGAAATAATTTAATTATAAATTCAATGGAAAAAATAAATAAAAATAAAACATTTTATTTTTAACAAGAATCACAATTAAAACAAAAATGAAAACTTTTTATAAAAAAGCAAACAAAATAATTACAAGCTAAGCGATTGCTTGCAAAGACACAGTTTTTTATAAAAAAAAAATAAAAAAATAAAAAATAATTATTTCTAACGTCTGAATCACATTCAACGAACACACACTACTCACTCATACAGTAGCAAATCTAACAAAACTTTGAAAAACTGTCAATTATTAGGCGAAGAAGCGAATACAGAATCAGTCTCATCATCGCCCGTAGTGTGTACGCTGTGAATAAAACATGCTGAAGCAGTAGAAGGGAAACAGAAAGCAGAGAAAATGGAAAAATGTCTCACTTAAAGTGTTGGTTTAGCAATTGTAAGTCGTTCAGATTAAAGACTTAAGTAAGCAAAAATTTAAGCAGATTTATTTAGTTTTTCTTTTCCTCTGCCAAAGCTTTTTTATTTTCTTTCCTCAAACATTTGCGCGACTACTTAATGGCAGTTTTAAGTAAAGATTTGCAAAAAGAAAACAGAAATATTTTTTTAAAAAAAAAAGAAAGAAAGTAATCAACACGTTTTATGAGCGCTTTACAAAATGATTCTTTAAGAAAGTGTCTATTTTTTCTTCTATTTTTTTCTTCTGATAGTTGGTTATCAAAAATCTCATTTAAAGTTTTTCCATTAAGTTTTTTCTTGCTTTTTCTTGTTCTTTATTTGATTACAAGACACCCATTACATTTAGTGAATACTTTCATTTCGCCTTTCATTTCTCAATTATTTTGAGAAGAGTTTTGAAAATGCCAAATTGTAGTAGTAAATTTTTAGCGGCAAAGCTTTTTAGTTTTTACTATTTCCTAATAATATCAGAGTAAATGGAAAAAATAATTACTAAAAAGTACTTCAAGTACTTTAAATGAAACTAATAATTGAAAACAAACACATTCATAAGAAATCAAAAATTTCTTACGAGTCCTTGAAGATGTTTGTGTGAGCTAAAAATTAAAACCATAAATTTTATGTTTTTAAAATTAAAAAAAAAAAAAAAAGCAAATTAAATTCATTTAATTTAAATTCTGCACGAAATCTCTACAATTGCTAAAACACAAAAAAAAATTATATATTTTTATGTTTAGAATTTTTAGGGATTTCAGGATAAATTTTATTGTTAAATATTAGTTTAGGCGTATTCATGGATGCATCATTCAATTGCATTTGCTGGAAAATTACACAAATTTTAAATGAATGAATAAACTTACAACTCAATGGTTATGTTAATAAAAGTAATGAGTTTAATTGACTTGAATACAAAGTTGCAATACGGGAATTACTAAATTGGAAATGATGTGAGGCAATTGTAAATTAAAAAGCTTAAAAGGAAGCGTGTCGTTAATACTTGTTGTAAGCAACTGCTTTTGGTAACATTTTTTGAATAACATTTTGGCAAGACTTCTATTCGCTTTTTTTTTTTTTTTTGGTAACGATGCGTCTTTGTTCAGTTAAACCCGATCTTTCAAACGAGCCTAAAAGAGAGAGGCAAGCGATTGGTAACAATCGTCAGACCAATTAACAACTCGAATGGAAGAAATTACTTCACCATAATATTTTGAATACCACAAGTAAATAGATTGATTGACGGCCAGCCAGATGGCAGGGTTTGCAGTGCAGAAAGATCACTCGAATCAATTAAGAATATAAGACAGGTGTGGTTAACGATGTTGATCTGCAGCGAGGCGCAGGTCCTGCATAAAGTGACAGCATAATGGAGCGTTAAAATGCACACCGTCTTTGTGAAATCTTTAGCAGTTTTATTTGGGCGATTGAAAACTATGAATCTATGTAAATTACTTTCTTCATAATCATAATCATACAGAGGAATTCGGAATTTTACACCACTCTCAATTTATTACACAAGTGATAAATTTAAAAATTATGTAATTTTTTTTAAATTGTCTCTTTTTGTTTAGTGAGCAAACAAAATTTTGTACCTGTCACCCCAGAATTACACAGAAGTTTAAATATCGATCGCACGATTTGCCAATACTAATGACTAAAAGCTAAATTGCACATATTACAATGTGAGCACGAAATTGTCTCAAATAACTCAAACAAATTTAATTTTAAAACACGATAATTTTGTTTTTCGGCCCCTAAAAATTGTAGCAGTTGTTATCCTACGACGTTAATTAATTTTCATTACCTGATTAAATATTCAATAAATAATATATACTTCAAAATTTAAATTTGTGATAAAAATATATGTTTCTTGATTTCCTACGAACCGAATTTTTCTTCTCTGATACTTCCTCTACTAATTCGCGTAATACTAGTTCACTTTTAGTCCTTTTTGCTGCTGCCAAAAAAAAAATTAAAATATAAAAAAATTGTTTCCAGCATAAACAAGGGTCCTTCCCTTAACCCTTTAGATTATAAAATGATTAATTTGCTGTTTCCTTTAAATTTTTTCTTTCAAATTGGTGTCCTTTTGATTTCAAAAGGCATTATACTGTGTACAAGTAATTAAATAAATTGGTATGCCAGAGTTATTAATGACTTCTCACAAGGTCTATTTAATTTATTTCTGTCTTATCTGGTGTCTTGTGTAATACCATTTCCTTGTGCGAGCTCCTCTGATTTAAGTGTCAATGACAATACAGGAATTAGCATGACTGTCATGTAGACAACGAAAGGCTCTTCACCACTTTTTTTTCGAAATAGAGATTAACTAAAGTGATAGCCTATTAAGTAATATATAATTCTAGAAATGAAATAAAACGGCATAAAAGTAGGGGGGAAAGGACGATGTTGTAAGAAATCTTGAAAATTGTCCCTTATGCGAAAAGGACTAACTGGGCATAGAAGTTTATAGAAATGTCGTCAAATATTTTTTTCGACTTTTTAATCTTATTTTCAGTTTTTATTTTAATCCGTTTCCTGTATAAATTAAGTTTTTTTTGCCATGCATTTTTAGTTTTAGCTCTTTTACACTTCTAACTGAGTTTGCACGCCCAGTATTTACATTTATAATAAATAGCAAGTGTAAATGGGAATTTTTGGCATATGACTGAAGTAAATGCAACTTACGAATAGTTCCATTACAGCATTACTGCTGTTGCATGCAGCAGACAGTAAAACACAAAAATGAAACGTCCTCGTTTGTTATCTCTTCCTCTCAATTATTAGTTCAACTTTTTATTCATTTCACATAATTTTTTAAATACATTTCAAGTTAATTTTTATTTTTCTTTTTATTGCCTTCAATGCAGCAAACGATTATCACTTAATTGATTGTGTTATCAAATTTTCCCCCCTCCATATTTAATTAAAAGCATTATCTATCATTTTTGTTAAGCACTGTCACTTTGAGTAGATTTTAAAAAGTTGCCTCCTTGTTTTTATTTTATTTTTTTTCCACTGCACAAAAACAAATATTATATTTGTTGTTTCAGCAGCATTGTTGCACTGCTGCCGTACCAATAAAAAAAATGCCATTGTTTTTGTTGCAAAAAAAAAAAAAAAAAAAAAAATCATTGTTAATGAGTGCCATAATAATTAATGAAGTCATGTTTTAAAAGCCGTTACTACACATACATAAGAGTCATAATGATGATTACTATAATCATCATGGGGATGATGATGATGTTGATCGCATGAGTGTGTGGAGGGTAAAATGCTTTTTAACAATTTCATTTTATATTCCATTTATTTGTATTATGTAAAGATTAAAGAAAGTGTACTAATTGCATTTTAAATGAAACTAAAATTAAAATTGCAATTGGAAGCATAAAAACAATTGTGCTTCGCGTTTCTGAAATAAGTGCATAATGATTACAAGCCTCTGATTGTTTTTTTTTTTTGTTTGTGTTTTGTATCGGACCAGTATGCAGCCAAACCTCCAGAAAGAATAGAGGTCATTTGATTGGTTTTTGGGCCGGCAATGTTTATAAAAATATCCATCACTTCGTAGCATAGAGTATTCTAAACTCCTGTCTACGTGCGTAGTTAACACTTTTGTTATTGACAATTTCTTTAATGGCCAACGATTTTAGTGAATTATTCTATTACATAAATAATTTCTTCCCTTCCATATTAAGAAAATGTTGTAACAAATTTAAGGCAGAAATGAGATAAAAGTGTAACAAACAAATGGAGAGTTGTGGTAAGAGAATGATAAAAATGCCTGTGCCGAAAGCAACAGTTCAATATGTGTTTGCAAAAACGCTTTCCTTTGACTTCAGCGGTTAAGCAGAGTTCAAAATTTTTGTTTATTCGAAATCATGACAAGAAAAATCCAAAATAGGCAGTCTATTACCTCTGCTTTTAAAAGATAAAAGTTAAAACATAAAGAAAAAGCCAGAAACTTATACATAATTTTTGAAGGTATAAAAATTGAAAGGGATACTTAAATTGATATAAATGCGTATAGGCTGGCGGTTTTTGTATTTAATGTGAAAGCAATTTATTAATTATGGAAAGTGGCTGCTATAAATTTGTAGCTGTTGCTATTTTTCTCGCTTATTATACTTTAATACTTTTGGTCTGTTCTTAAGTTGAAAGCAATTTTTCCAATTTACACGTGGATAAGAAAATAAGTGTATTTGGAATGATTTTTATGCTTTTTTTGCAACTCTGATTCTAGCACGCAGAGAAAAGCGATAAAAATACACTTATTAAAAAAAATTAATTTTAAGATTTAAATATGAAATTTTGTTGCCTGGTGTAATCGTTGTAGCCTACATGCTATGTCGTTAAGAACAGAGTTAGTATCTCATTTCTTATTTTTAAGCGAATTATTAAGTTTTTACCGAATATTTATTTTCGGATTTAAATATGAAATTTTGTTGCCCTGTGTAATCGATGTTGCCTACTTGCTATGTCGTTAAGAACAGAGTTAGTAGCTCATTTCTTATATTTAAGCGAATTATTAAGTTTTTACCGAATATTTATTTTCGGATTTAAATATGAAATTTTGTTGCCTAGTGTAATCGTTGTCGCCTACATGCTATGTCAATAAAAACAGAGTTAGTATCTCATTTCTTATTTTTAAGCGGATTATTAAGTTTTTACCGAATATTTATTTTCGGATTTAAATATGAAATGTTGTTGCCTGGTGTAATCGATGTTGCCTACTTGCTATGTCGTTAAGAACAGAGTTAGTAGCTGATTTCTTATTTTTAAGTGAAAAATGTAGGTTTTACTGAATATTAATTTTGGGATTGAAATATGGAATTTGGTTGCCTGGTGTAATCGATGTTGCCTACGTGCTATGTCGTTAAGAACAGAGTTAGTAGACCATTTCTTATTTTAATTTTTGTTGTCTCAATTATCAAGTTATGCTGTTACTTTGATCACCCGCCAGCTAATGGAAAAAGGTGGATTATAATGGCTGATGTTTTATTTATTCTCCATTCTTGTTTACTCTTTTCCTTTCTTCTTACTTTTTCAGTTGATTTACATTTTTACTACAATTTTAAACATGTTACGACGTGGAATGTTGCATTTCCGTTTGTAGTTTAGTTTTAAAAATGCCAGGCCAGCAACATTTCCAAAATTATCACTTAGAACATAGAAACACCAAAAAAAAAAAAAATTATTTATAAGAAAAAATTTTAAAATAAATAGAATCGGATAGAAAAACGAAAAAAAGGAAAAAATTTTCTATTAAATTCATATTGATGCAGCACCTTCGGATAAGCTTACAAGGAAAAGAAATTTGGAAATTGTAATAATTTTTAATAAAATCATCTCGTTATATTTCATGTTTAACTGCAAAGTATATTTAATATTTTACAAGAATGTAGTCGTTGAGAGCGGTCGTGTGTTTTTGTTGGCATCTGTAAGTGCATGAGTGCATGTGGGTGTTGCCCGTCATGCTTCCGTAAATGCAGTTTGTTTTAATGGCAACAGCAGTGGCAAATAATTTAAAAATGCTATAAAAAGTCATGTTGCAACGAAAAAAAAGATCCCTAAAGGTTTTAAATAATAGTTTGCCATGTACTTTACAGTACATGCAGCATGTTGGCTTATACTCGTGTATGTGGACATTACGGTGGCGCGAAAAGTGCCAGTACAAATTATCAGCTCCACTTTACATGGAAACATAAAAGTGGCTGCCTTTCTTAGAATATGAATACTAAAAGTTTCTCTGAAAACTATATTTTATTTAGCTTTGAGTACTTAGTAATTCTATATATGTTTCAATGGTGCCGCCCTAATATTTTAATGTTCATTAAATATAAAGTACTCGTATATGCTGCATACTGATTTTCCACTACAACAACAAAAAAAGAAGCCACAAATATAGAATTGTATAAATCTAGAGTTCATAAAACTTGCAAAACTGCCATAAAAATATTGAAATGCTGCAGCAATATTTTTTAGCAATTTTTTAGTTTTATTTTACGTTGCACATTTTAAAAACTTCAGGGTATAATTTAAAATTAATTTTTGAATAAGTTGCTGACTCTTTGCAATGTTTAATATTTAATTATTTAATAATAACAAATAGTTTAATACCATTCCCAAAGGCGTTGAAAGTTATGCCTTTGGAGTGAAGGAAACGTGAATTATTTATGCGCGCGTGTGTGTGTGACTTTTATTTTTCTGCCAGTGTGCGTGTGATCATGCATTTTCGTGTGGCCCAAATATTATACTCACATTCCATACCACTCACTGATCTGTAATTTGAAATGCAATGCAAGCCGCATCTGGTTGTTCTGAATCTCCTTTTGAGCCTGTCAGGACGCTTGTAAGCCCCTCTTCCAAAAGAAATTAAATCAAATAGTATCGCAATTCTAACCAGTCACTTCTTATTTGCTGAAGCGTTAATAATAAACCATTAGAAATTGTGATATACAATTTTGATTTAACCATGTTATTTTTCCATTACTTAAACTTGCTGCCCGGCATTGGTTGCTCATGACTTTGCTAAGGCCACTTGCAAAAATTTATAAAAAATATAATTTTTTTTTTTTGTGAAATTATATCTTGTATATCTTTTACAATAGTGCCTTAGCAAGTTTTCGACACTTTTATTGAAAATTAACAACTATTAAAAAGTTTGCTAAATCAAACAATTTTTTTTGTCAATGCTAAAAAATATGAAATTAAACAGAAATAATATTTTTTTCAGAATAGAATCTGTTGTAAGTTGTAAATAATATTTATTATTTATAAATTATACAATAAAGAACGAAAATCTAATTATTTTATTTTTTATTATCTTTTATTTTATTTTGATTTATTTGAGATTATTCTATCAGCTGTTTTTTTTTAATTAATTTCTTTCAAGTTGTTCTCGCACTGATAGCAGTGCTTAATATTTTAGTCGAAAATCACTTTGACCCAACTTTGACAAGTTTTGTATTAAATTTTGGCCTACAATAATTAGGATGAATAGATAAGATGGGCGCCACTCTATAAATGTAATTTTTTATTGTGTCAATCGATTCTGTGAATTTAAGTATTTAAAAAAATTACATTTTAATTCAAAATGCAGCAAATTAAAAATTTAAAATAGACGTCACGTAACCATAACCATTTACCGTTCATAACCGTTTCTACGGTTATGGTTATTGTAGCGTGAAATTAATTGTCATCTCACCCATAAGATTACTTCGAAAATCCGCTTGCTGTTGTTGCGATTATCTCACATCTAATTTAAGCTTGAATATGTTTTGTCATAAGAGCTTACGCTATTACTTATCTCAATCAAGTGAAATACGTCTTGAAATGTCGTCACTATATTTTCCTTTGAATTTATTTCTAATTTACTATACCATTTCTGAATTACATTTCCAAATGTTTTTATTACTTTCCAATATTGAATTGTTATTCATTTTCAATCACCATACGAGAATAAGAATTCTAACTTGTAGTGCTCGCTTTAGAGCTTTAAAGCCATCACTTATCTGAAACCTAAAAGTAGGCTGAAATTCATCTATGGCATTAGCAAGATTAATAGTTTTGGCTTAGTTTATAGTTTCCTGGCACACACCAACGACCTCAGGAATTAGGGGATATAGTATAAGGTATTCATATCACTCTGTTTCGATGCTATCCTATTTCATGACCCCCTAACATGAAATGACTAGCAACCTTAAATTAAATAGGGGAAGATCCATGTGATAAATCTATTTCATTTGAGACCATTACGAAATTTTGTTAAGTTTGTCCGTCAGGTCCTGATCACCGAAACTACAAAGTAAATAAAAATGTTTGACTAAAAAATTTGATTTCATTACTACTGACAACTACCCTTCAAGACCTATCCAATGATATACAATACTTATATGTAGAACTTTTCTTTGCTTATACTCTTAATGATTATGATGATGATGATGATGATGATGATGATGATGATGATGATGATGATGATGGTGATGATTTCAATGTTGCTGCTGTTACTGGATTGTCGTGATTACTGAAACATCAACGATGCTAATGGCTATGATATTTTTCGTAATGTTTACTGTAACTTTTTTTTTCTGTTTGGTATTGTTTCATTTTGACGGCAGCCTTGTTCTGTATTGCTTTCCTTACTCCCCTGTATTTTGTTTGTTTTTGGTTTTGTTTAATTACTTCAATGCCATGCACATGATGTCTGAATTGCTGTTGTCGAAACAACATAGTCAATTGTTTGTATAAAAAAGTTTAAATGCAAATGTTGCTTTATATATAGTGTGTGTGTGGCTGCATGTGTGTGGAGCTGAATGAGTCGTAAAGGTATTGGTGTTACTCTAATTGGCAATTGTTGTGATTATGTTTTATTCATTTTTCACCTCAACCCCTTTTTAGCTCTTTTCGGCTTCAAACAATGTGGAGTTTCAAAATACACAAAATACACATACAGATTCTTGTCTCTATACAGGCCTTTTTTGTGTCTGTGGGTGTGTGTGTGAATTTGATACAATTGGGGAAATTGGCAATTGTCAGATTTTCAAAAGAGGTGCACAATAATAAAACCGAAATTGCTAAAGTATGGCTGACGTTTGTTTAAAGGTAGATAAGAGTAGAATCGCGATTAATGCAAATCATGAACGTTCATGCACGACTCTTTTTCAGTCTACCATAAAATGGAATAAATAATTTAGTTTTCGCTGAAAGTCAACTTTAAAAACAGGAAACTATAATTTTTTTATAAGTATGAATATTGCCGAATAATCACAAAATTGTTTTATTTTGCAAAAATTTCAGTAAAATTTAATAATTTTCTTTTTATTTATTTCATTTCAGGTAAACAATTTCGTTACTTAAATATTCATCAAAAGTTTCAGTACCGCGGGGAAAGAGCAAAACTTTAAGGCAAGTTTAAAATTCAATTTATATTTCTTTTGAAAAGAACAATATTTATAAATAAGCGGAACAATATTTTTCAAGTCGAAATTGAGAAAAGGATTAACTTTCTAATAATTATTTTATTCGCGAAGGCGCTATTTCTGAGCAATAGATTCATCCCTTTCGTTATCCCTTGTTATTCCGGTACTTGCCATGGCTGAAGAAAATTAGAATTGTAAAAAAAAAGTCCAATAAAAAGTTTGGTACAATAATTGTTTTTTAAGTGGCAATAGTGATAATAGACAAGATCACAGGGATGGAAACCTCTTTCAAAATAATAAATAAAATAAAGGAAAATAATGTATAAATTTGAAGGTTAAATTCTACCACGTGGCTTCAAAAGGCTGAAGCAAGAATTTTAACTTGTTAAATCCATTATGGTTTCCAAGTCTTTATTAGAGTACTTATTACGGCATTTAGATGCCACCAGAGCCCAAATAGTTTCTCCGATGTACCGATTACAGTAGTCTCTTGCTAAGAAAATTTCTATAGGGAAACCCCTCTATAACAATTAAAAATGTCTGGCCGAAACTTGATTTTGGCTCTAATCTCGCCGCTTTTGATTATGAGTTGGGCCCCTACATTTCAAGTAAGTAAGGCCGCCTTTGGAATGGAATGCGCCTGCACAGATGGTTACATTTACCATTTTTAGCTACTTTTCAATGCAGTTTTTTCATGTACTTGGAAATTCATTGAAAACTGTCTACAATTGCAAATAATTGACATGCCATTCGTTGCTGCTGCACTAAACAATTCTTAGCATTTTTGGTCGCTTCCTTCTCTTTGCCTCTTTACTCAGAATTAATAGCTTTAAAAAGACTAAAAGTAATAAAGACAAAAAATGCACAATTTCCAGCGAAAAGAATTAGAACATTATTATGATGAAAAAGTTGATGATCATGATCTTAACTATTGCTTTTGCGTTATCGCCAGCAGCAATACAAACCAGTAATACTTCTGCTATTTTATAGTTTGCAGTGTGCATTTGTATGCATGGGTGTGTGTTTGTGTGTGCGTGTGTAGTTGGCTGTTTGGCTTGCTGGTATTTCAGCCATATTATCTCTGTCATTATTTTGCAATACGACAAACTCATTAAAATTATGTACAAAGTGCTGTAAGTTGCTGCTTTTGGTCATATTGCTGCAGTAATTGTAACAGAGCCAGACGTTCAACAACCCAACAAACAATTTTTCTTACTCGAAATGAAATTTGCTGGTCACTTTTATCCATTCTCAATGCTATAAATTTATATAACGAGTTTGTATTTCCATTGTGCAAGAAAGAGAGAATATTTTTTTCTTTCTTAATTTGTTATTAAACTGTTAACTGGGTTGGCTTACATTAAAATGGAAATGCTTGTATATAAAACTCTTCTTCGTCGTTATTTGAAATTGCATCGAGTTTTCTTGTCGTCAATAAGTCTGTGACTTACAAGACTCTTTGCCTATGCTTTTTGCTACGCTCGCATAAGTTTATTATAGACAGAAGTATTTCAGTAGAATTTTTTATGGCATTTTTCACTACTTAAACCCATTTTTTGCAGTGTTCTGCTCTCTTTTTTTTTTTTTTTTTTTTTTTTTTTATAAATGTGAAATTGTTTTGTCGCCTTTTTAAAAGCAGCAGGTATATTCTTGCTTTCAATCAATACTTTTTTTGTTTGTTGTACTTTTTACTGCATTATGATAAATTATTCATATTGTTATTGTAGATGAAATATTTTTCTTATTTATCTATGATTTTATTTTTTTTTTTTGTAATCGATTAGAAGAAACATACATATAAATGGTAACGAAATGTCGATTAAATGCTAAACATACAGTTTTCAAAATCTAAAGTAGAGTAAATGGTTTCGTTCTAATCGGGTATGCGAGTGTAAGTGCATCTGCGGTCTTCTGGTCTACCTGACTAGTAACAACATTTTGCCAACGATGTGAGTTTACAAGTCTTAAAATTATATATATATATATATATATATATACATATATATAATATATATGTAGATATGTATTCGTACTCGAAGAACAAACCATTAAAAGAGTTGTAAATACGTAACAGAAAATTAAAATGCCGTGTGCTGAAGGTGAAGAATTTAATGGTGTTGGTCGAATGGTGGAGGAAAACTTTGGCCTGGGGATGGATCCAATAATTAAACCACCTGAAAAGGATGTGCGCGAACCGGTATATCACTGTTTCAATCCACTTGGAATACCAAATATGTTAGAGAAATTGCCATTCCACAAAATTTCGCTATATGCTGGGAAAAATGATTTTACAGTCCGTATGGATGTTTCACATTTTACACCAAATGAATTGTGTCAAGGTTGTTGATGACACTGTATTAGTTAAAGGCAGGCACGGAGAGCATAAGGATGATCATGGCTTCATACAAAGAGAATTTTTTCGACTATATTATTTGCCCGAACGCCTTGACGACAAAGACGTGGTCTCTATGATCTCATCAGATGGCGTTTTAATAATTAGGGCTCCTGTGCCACCTATTAAGCCTAAACGTAGTACTGAAAGCATTATTGAAATACAACCGACGGGTTGTTCCCATAAAATTGTCAAACAGCCAAAGAAGTTGAAGAATCAGCAAAATGGGAAAAGTGATACTAATGAAGGCATTAATCAAACACAAAAAACGGATCCTTTCCACGTAATTGTCAAGCAGGCAGAGGTGTCGAAGAATCAGTAAAATGAAAAAAATAATATCAGAGGAGTTGTTGTTCAAATACAAAAGAGGGATACTGCTCATCAGAGTGTGGAGCAACCAGAAAAATCATCATCATATTAATTTTGTTTTTGCAAAAATTTTAATTTTCATTTAATAAGCAAAGAAATAAAAGTCTGCTGTATAGTGTTTTTTTTCAGTTATATCTAAAAAAATTTGCTTTACTTTTTAATTAATTTTTTTTTTTTAATCTTAACAACTATTTTTCTGAAAATTATATAGAAATACAGAAATATATATATACATATATATATATATATATATATATATACATATATATATATATATATATATATACATATATATATATATATATATATATATATATATATATATTGTATTAAAAAAGGAAATTTTAGTCCAAACATTTATTTGACATTTTTAAATGTCTAATACTTCATATCAGGGCCTGAGCAACTCTACAGCTCTTGAGATTAGAAAAAAAACTGTTTTACATTTTTGAACGTGCATTCACATTCGCAAATATATGACAACGTGTTACCACTGAATAAAATTCCTGGGTCAAGCAAATCTTTACTGAAAATATGTTATCCCTTGTAAGCCTACTAAACTGGACGTCGCGGGTTTGATTCCTGCGGACAAGCCGAAAGCTTTGCACGTTCTGTTGGTTAATAAAACATGTACCAAATGGAATATAATACCAAAAGCTTTTTCTTTTATTATGCGGTTATTTAAATTTCGTCGCATATTTGATAAATATATGTTATACACTTTTTTTTAGATTTTCCTTGTTGCTGGCCTATCCAGCAGCAGCTAAAAATTTGAAAATATTTCTGATCGTTGAGATTTTTGTATGGTTTTAGTTATTTTAATTAAAATATTAGCACAAGCTTGGCAAAGAGAAGCTGCGCCTGCACCACTAAGGAGATTGTGTACATAAATCACAAAAGTTTTACATGAAAAACATGTAAACATGTATTAAATAATAACATGTGCTGCAAAGTTTAATACTTTTGCCGCAAATATGATGCAAAGTACTAGCAGAGGCCTTATAAAAATAACCGCGACAATAATTAATTGTTAGGTAGCGATATTATCAGAAAATGAAAAATTTCTTTGTCAACATATTCCCTCTATGTGTGTTTGAAATTCCGTAATGATTTTGAGGTAAAAGTTGTTAAATTCTATTATATATTTTTTTATTTAACAAATATATGAAATAAATTAAAATAAATGAAAATAAAATAAATTTATTTTATAGTTGAAAAGTATTTTTGAGAAAAGTATTTGGTAAAAATTTAATTCGAAAGCGGTAGAGCTGAGGTACTTTCTCGTTTGAATATAATCGTAAAAGACTTGCATAAATGATACTTTTCTTCTAGAGATTGCAAAATTATTTTAGAAATATTTTTATAAATCGCTTTTGTGCTTTTTATCTATAGATAAATTTTGATTAGAGCAACTCTAATAACTTAATGAGAATTATATTAATTTTATCCTCCCTCCTTTGAAGTTGTAATCAGACTTCAATTAATAATTTCAATTGCCGTAATTTAGGGTCAGCCTTTTCTTACTAAAACTTTCATATTCAAAGTTCTACGCATTTCAGCATTACTTAGGCAAAAAAGCACATTTTGAGTTGGCGCCCACAGACCTGCTATCTTCCCTGTCTGCCAATTTATTTCCCATTACCACTTTTTCAATAGAAAAATGCTGGTATCAATTAGACGGCATTAATCATAAAACCAATTACGAATAAACTTTAGCTTATAAAGTTCTAAAAACCCTAATCCCCCTCCACCCTGCTGCTCAATTTTTGTCGTTATATGTAAAAAACTATTAATGGTGTAATTTTCCACAAATGCCATTTTGGTTTAAAATATTTTTCATATTATGCCATGTTTGGGCCCCCTTTAATACCATCCGCCTTAAACATTTTGAGCATCATTATATCTGATAAATTCCTCTTGCACGACAAAAATAAAACCAGGAGGAGGATGCACAGTGACAAACTCAGTACAACAAAAACAAAAGCAACATTGACTACAGGATGACAACAAGAAATAAGTCATTTATGGTTAAAAAATGTGTTGACAACTGAAGGCAACTTATTAGTTGCAACAAGTCCACATACAAGTGCGAGTGCGAGTGCGAGTGCGAGTGCGAGTACGAGTACTATCTTACAATGCATGAGTACTGAAGCCTCATAGGT
The DNA here is from genome assembly GCA_963402855.1 of Ormia ochracea. NCBI lineage: Eukaryota > Metazoa > Arthropoda > Insecta > Diptera > Tachinidae > Ormia > Ormia ochracea. The sequence continues at coordinate 7,260,040 of OY727106.1, forward strand.
GAACTACTACTTATCTAACAAATCCACGCATGCACACGCACATTCACACTCACTACTTAAAAAAGCACATGGCTCTTCCTTTTAAGGAAGTTGTTGCTTTTAGTCTGGCTGTTTTCCTGCCTTGAAGGAGAAAAACTAAAGGAAAACATTTCGCAGTGGCAGGTCGCTTATTTAAACATTTTCATAGAAAGTGAAACGAAAAATAAATGTGGAAATGATTTGAAAGACACACTTTGCGGAGAGAGAAAGAAATCAACGATGATGAAACACAATGAGTGCATTCAAAGGTAAAATAAATCCTAATGGAAAATTTATATTTTCAAATTAAATTATAACGCATTCCAAGCACAATTTCAATTAAAATTAAAACTGCAACGTAATGCAGTAAATAGAAAAAAACTAGAAATTGTGTTTGCTGTCAGCAACAGCGAAAAGTCACAATGAACTCCTGTGAGACATGTTAATAATAATTTCAACTGTTTCTTAAAAAGATTACTTTTTAAAAAATTGCATTTTTCAACGCATGAAAAATATTTATAATTGGAAAAATTATCGCAACATAACTTTCTTTTATAAAAATTTCTGTTAAATTTTAAGTACCACGAAGGAAAATTTTTCGTAAAATTTTCAATTAAATGTTCTATTAGAGAGAAATTTTAAAATGATATTATTAATTAAATTTATTAAATTATTAATTGAATGAACTTAAGCCAGAATAATTAAAATTATTACTCTGTTAAAACGACGATAGATTTAATGGCTGAAACATTATTTATGTGAACAATAAAAGTTGAATCACTAAATGCAGAAGAGGCGTATCCAATCCAACCTTTAAAACCAATTCACTGAAATGTTGAATATTCTATTTTTTTTAAAGGGTTTAAATATTATATATTTTTTTTTTGATTTGAAGAATGTAATTCAGTTTCCTCGGCCACTTTAACAAAGTTTTCTTTTTCTTTTAGTTGGTTGTATTTAAAATGTCATTTCGCCACTATTTTTGTTGTTTTTGGCTTTACAATACGCCTTCTTTGGTTTTGTTTTTGTCATCATTAAATAAATATCAGCGTTTATACCAGGCCAACTAACAGATTCCATTCAATCATCCCTTCATATAAGACCATACATGGAGTTATTCCGTTTAAGCCTTCCTTCCCTGTTTAACAAGCTCTCTCTTTCGCTCTCTCTCAGCCGTATCTTTTCCATTGTCCTTTGGCTGAGTTTAAGTTTTTTTTTTTTTTGCTTTTTAAAAAAGAAAATCATTTAACAGTGACATGTGCTGATGACACTGATGTGATACTGACGTTGATATGGCTGATTTTTGGAGCTTTTTTCTTTTATATATTTATGGACCTGCACACATTTGTACACACACATTCATACGTATGGAGCAGCATACACGAACATCTTCTGTGCAATAGTATTAACTGCGCACATCTACATGCAATATGTTGCAAATGATACTGTAAATCTCTTTGACTTTGTGTCTGTCTTGCTGATTATCCGTCTGTATCTTGTTGGGCCTGTCATAAGTGGGGTTGTCAATTGTTACCACCAGCGGCCATTCATCCAATCCTTCCCACATATTGATTCTTTAGTAATTTCATCGCTTTCCTTTTTTTTTTTTGTTATATCTTGTTTTTATTTTTCTTTTCATAAAAGGTTCATTGTAATCAAGGGGGTTGGCTGCTGGCAAAGATCAAGTTATTGTTTTCCATCTGAAATACTAGAAACTTTTATATGTGTGCAGAGAAATACGTCGATTTAAATACGTTTCGAGCAAATATATGAATTTTTTTTCTCTATCTAAATGGCAACACTTTTTCTAGAAACTGCCCCTTGGCATCTAAGTCACTCTTCCTCAGCGAATCAATTATATGTGGCCTTGTAGGCATCACATTAAGCTTCACGTGAATTTTCTATAGCCTTTCGAGAATAAATATTCCCCTCTTTTGGGGAAGAAGTTTTATCAAAAATTATGTACTCCGCCATTACCGATTACTGGCCCGCGTAGAAGAGCTTTAGAGGATTTCGAAACAGTTCACCTATTGTTCAAAATAACCAATCAATGCCAATCACTGTCATTAATCCTTTTTTAAAATAAATAAAATTAATGTAATTAAAAATATAAACTTTTTTTCGTTTTAAAAATATTTTTTTGGAATTAAAACAAAATGAATAAAAAATACACTTCGGAACCTTTCTAATTATATACACTATATCATATTTTGTTGTACTCATAGAATTTTTGTAATTAATACGCGATTCTCATCGGATAGAAAATAAAAAATTTTATATTTTTCCAAAATACACATCAAGAACTTTCCAATGATATATTATATTTATATTTTTTATATTTTCCTTTATTTTCTTTCCAATCATACACAGTCGTATTTTTATATTTTATTTTTAGCTTAAAATCTTTTTTATATATAATTTTTTTTCAATATTTTGTTAAATAAGATTATTAATTATAATAAAAATTTTTCTTGTAGAAGTCAAGAAATAGTGGTGACGACATTTTTTTTATATATATATTTGTTTATCCTCTTTCAATCGTATATATACTTTTATTTTATTCGAAAATTAAAATCTTTATATATATAAATATATAATTTTTTTTCACAGTGTTAAAAATTAAAATTCAAGTTCTTGTTTTTGTTTTTGTTCCTCTTCTTGTAGAGAGCATATACATGGAGAAGGGTATATAAGATTCGGCACATTCCAATATATCACATTTAATTGTTTTTAGTATTTTTATTATTATTATTATTATTATTATTTTCACACGTCGCTGATTTCGCATGATTAATATTTTTAAGGTTTAATGAATTGAAAGAAAATTTGACTGCCGCAATTAAAATTGTTTTCAAAGGGAAAATTTAATATCTGAGCTGAAATGAAAGCATAAAAAAATGTTATTCTTATTGTAGTTGTATCTTTTATTATAATATAGTATTTTTTTATTGTGGAACCCTTCGTTCTCTGTTATTATTTGTTTAATTTCTGGGAATTTCTTCCATCATTCCAAATACTGTTTACGCCATTCGACTGCTTTTCATGTTTAATTCGAATGTTTAGATTTATAATTTTTAACCTTGTAAATCCATCAGCCATAAACTATATTTGCTTTTGTGTTTTAGTTAAAACAAGAAGTGGGGGAAGAGTCAGAAAAGAAAATTTGACTGAGTATTTATTGCACATTAATGTAGGGGAATAACAAAAATTTGAATTCATTGTTTGTAGTGAGCACGGCATCAGAGTGCAGAAAACAAAGTGTTTTTATTTGATAATGGAATGAATGGTTGGCTGGTTTGTTGTTAAAATTGGGTGGGCCACTACATCTTCCGCAACGATAACTGAAGAATAACACAAACTTTGGTTGAGTGGTTAAACAACAATTTGGCACGCGAATAGAATTTTCTTTGCACTTTTCCTTCACTTCATTTGAGTCTGTTGGTGTTGTGGTGTATCTAGAATGTACGAGGACTTGTAACTTAACCTTCATGCACAGACCGCAATTGTGAGTACGGATTAAGTAAACAATAATTCAAAATTTTCGGTTATTTGTTGTTGTATGATGGAAGCATGAACAAACAACAAGCATTGCCACAATCAAGCCAACCGTTTTGCACAGTTTTCCTGCAGCCCAGCAAAATGTTGCACAAACATTAATTAGAATCAAACTTTTATTATTCATTTTTATTGTTTTTTTTTTTTTGGGTTCCATCACCTCTACCCTGCTTAAAGTGAAAGTCTCACATGACAAGCCTACAAAATTCTTAAAGGTGGCAACATCGTTCGCTGGGTTGCAATGTAGCGGCTGCAGGAAAGAGGAAATAGAAATATTGCAAAGCACGTGTAAACGTTCGCCTATACACATACACAGCCAAAAGTCGTTCATTCATTCATTCATTCATTCATTCATATTTCACTTTTCCTTCATAATAGTTGGTTGTAGTTATTAATGCTTTTATTGTAGATACTCTGCTACTCAACCGCAATCAACAATAGCAAACAATGCCAGTTAATAGCAATTTTCCCTTTTCGTTTGCCTTTAATCTCCCTAACCACCCCGCCAACCGTTTATCCCCACTTCGTGGCCGGCATGCACGCTTTTACAGTATAATTTCAGTTTTTATTATACAAAAACTATTGTTATTGCTGTTGAATTTTATTTATTTTCCCTTCCCTTTGCATCCATTGTTATATTTTTAGGAGAAGGGTAATTTAGCAATAATATTGGCTGGCCGGCCTTTTTGCAGTATTATTTTAAGGGTTTTACTGCTCGCTGTATTTTTTAATTTTTTGCACAACCAGATATTTACTTATTCACAAGAAATATTCATAGATTATGGATAAGATACGCCTTCTCGAAGCGTTTGTAAATTATTTATGTATTCTTCTTGAATTTTACAAGAGCTGCATGGAAAACAAATTGTTCTGAGCCAAATTAAAGTATTACAATCTTAGGGGTCTACTTGTTCTTATAAAACAGAAATGCAGACAGAAAATTGTTGATTATTTCGATTATAGATTTTTCTTGTGCACAACAAATGTAACAATAAAGCTTTTGGGCTGGCAAATGTGGGCAGGAAAAATTAATAAATTGAAGATGAATTTGAAAAAGGATTCATTTTTACAAAATATTTTTTTCGTTATCATGCTAATAATAAACAAAAAGATTTTTTTCGAGGTTTGGCGTAAATTTCAATTTTTGATAAGGGTACCCCCTTTGCATTTTTTGGGTAAAAATCGTCATTCTTTGAAAACGTCCTTTTTTTTTCTTTTTGAATGATAAACTTGCGTTTTTATTTCCCTTGTTTATTTATTTTATCGTTTTAAATGATTAAAATATATTTTTGCTAATAATAAGAAAAAATTGTTTTTTCCCAGATTTCGAGTATTTTTCAATTTTTTGATAAGGGTACCCCCTTTGCATTTTTGTGCAAAAATAGTCATTCTTTGCAAACGTCCGTTTCTGTATTTTTGAATGAAAAATTTGCGTTCTTATTGCTCTTGTATATTTATTTTATGTTTTTAAATGATTAAAATATATTTTTGCTAATAATAAAGAGAAATTTTTTTTTTTCGAGATTTCGAGTATATTTACATTTTTTGCATTTTTTGGGCCAAAATCGTCATTCTTTGAAAACGTCCTTTTGTGGCTTTTTGAATGAAAAACTTGCGTTTTTTTGCGCTTGCATGTTTATATTATGTTTTCAAATCTTTAAAATATATTTTTCCTAATAATAAAGAGAAAATTTTTTTTCGAGATTTCGAGTATATTTACATTTTTTGATAAGGGTACCCCCTTTGCATTTTTGTGCAAAAATAGTCATTCTTTGCAAACGTCCGTTTCTGTATTTTTGAATGAAAAATTTGCGTTTTTATTCCGCTTGTTTATTTATTTTATGTTTTTAAATGATTAAAATATATTTTTGCTAATAATAAAGAGAAAATTTTTTTTTCGAAATTTCGAGTATATTTCAATTTTTTGATAAGGGTACCCCCTTTGCATTTTTGTGCAAAAATAGTCATTCTTTGAAAACGTCCGTTTCTGTATTTTTGAATGAAAAATTTGCGTTTTTATTCCGCTTGTTTATTTATTTTATGTTTTTAAATGATTAAAATATATTTTTGCTAATAATAAAGAGAATTTTTTTTTTCGAGATTTCGAGTATATTTCAATTTTTTGATATTTTAATTTTTTGATAAGGGTACCCCCTTTGCATTTTTGGCTAAAAATCGTCATTCTTTAAAAACGTCCGTTTGTGTATTTTTGAATGAAAATCTTGCGTTTTTTTGGTTTTGTATGTTTATTTTATGTTTTCAAATGTTTAAAATATATTTTTGCTCATAATAAAGAGAAATTTTTTTTTTCAAGATTTGCATTTTTTTTGCATTTTTGGCTAAAAATCGTCATTCTTTAAAAACGTCCGTTTGTGTATTTTTGAATGAAAATCTTGCGTTTTTTTGATCTTGTATGTTTGTTTTATATTTTCAAATCTTTAAAATATATTTTTGCTCATTACAAAGAAAACATTTTTTTTTCAAGATTTGGGGTATATTTCAATTTTTGATAAGGGTACCCCCTTTGCATTTTTGGCTAAAAATCGTCATTCTTTAAAAACGTCCGTTTGTGTATTTTTAAATGAAAATCTTGAGTTTTTTTTGGTCTTGTATGTTTTTTTTATGTTTTCAAATCTTTAAAATATATTTTTGCTCATAATAAACAAAAAAAATTTTTTCAAGATTTCGGGTATATTTCAATTTTTGATAAGGGTACCCCCTTTGCATTTTTGGCTAAAAATCGTCATTCTTTAAAAACGTCCGTTTGTGTATTTTTGAATGAAAATCTTGCGTTTTTTTGGTTTTGTATGTTTATTTTATGTTTTCAAATGTTTAAAATATATTTTTGCTCATAATAAAGAGAAAATTTTTTTTCAAGATTTGCATTTTTTTTGCATTTTTGGCTAAAAATCGTCATTCTTTAAAAACGTCCGTTTGTGTATTTTTGAATGAAAATCTTGCGTTTTTTTGGTTTTGTATGTTTATTTTATGTTTTCAAATGTTTAAAATATATTTTTGCTCATAATAAAGAAAATTTTTTTTTCAAGATTTTGGGTATATTTGAATTTTTTTGCATTTTTGGCTAAAAATCGTCATTTTTTGAAAACGTCTATTTATGTAAATTTTCGTTGTTCCTTGAATTTTTATTAAGGATCCAAACGTGCATGACAAAACGCATTTTATTCTGCTCAAGCTAAAATTGCCACCAAAGAGTGACAGCTGCATTTAGCCGCTTTGCGATACTCTCTAAATAATTCTCGTTCAGTTTTTGTGAAATTGTGTTCATGAATATGTTTTCTACAAAGTTGAAAATATTACATGCGCACGTTTTCACAATTTGATTATAGAAGGAAGTGAAGTCAGCTGCTACTATTAGCAGTTAATTTTAATTGCTGTAAAAAAGATGTATTTTTTAAACTTTGGTAGAAAAAATAAAGAAAATATTTTCCTCAAAGCTATTGAAATTTACTAAATTTCAACAAATTTATACTCGACATTCAGATTATTCCTTATTTAAAAAATATATTCATATTAATTGAATATAGGTGTCGCCACTCTCTTATGCATGCTACCCTGAATGCCAATGCTTATCACGGGAGAAACTTTGCCTGCTGAGAATAGTTTGCTGGAATTTTCATGACCTTAAGTAACAAAAAAAATCTCTCTCCTTCGTAAATAATATAAATATAGAAACGATCGAGAAGTAAAGAACTTAGTTCCAGCGGGACAGGGCAACTCTTTGGCAAGGGTACCTGCGTACCTGCAATTGATCTCCAAAAGGGGCCATATAAGCTGCCCACCAAAATTGTAAGGTTTGTGGCAATAAACCGCCTTCTGTGGAATTGTTAAAAGAAAATATTCTTTTCGAATTACAGCCAATCATGGTCGACTTCTGGTGCCATTATTAAAAACTAAAACTTTCGCAGGCTCCATAAACAGTTTATTTTAAAATGTCTTATTAATTATTTCATAAAACTTTTCCTCATTTACAAAATTTCGGTAAACATTTCAGACGAGTTTTCGTAAACCCTTTTTGGTGCATCGTGCCCTGAGAATCAATTTTCTCGTTTCAATTAACATTTTTTGCTTGAATTTGCCAACTTCTCTTTCATTTGATCCATTTCGTCTAATGCTGTCTCTTTCTAATGCTGCCAAAATTCGCATTCAAAGATTCTTTGAAAGCTTCACTTGATTTTAAATTCTTTACTACTCGTATATATTGCAAGAAAACTTTATCTTCCCCGCCATAAACAAATCATTTATTGTTCATTCATTTCAGCATTGGCGATAAAAAGTAAAGAAAAACTTTATTTTTTGCAAAATTCTACTACTTTTAAATGTGAAAGTTCTTAAAAACAAATTAAGAACAGCACGTTGTTATACGGAGAAAGAGGGAAAGGAAGAGCAACTATTGAAAGAAGCCAAATATTTATATTTTTTTCTAGAAGCGAGAACAAACGCGGCAACTGCAACAGCAACAGCAACAACAGCATTTGCTTACGACTATAATGATGTCAAGAACAAAAACTTTTCACTGCAACTTAAAATGCATTTAACATAAATTAATTGTAGAGGCAACTTATGTTTTTATTCGTGAACAAAACCCGTAAAGTTATTTTTTTCATTAAAAAGCTGTCACGCATTCACACTTACACATTTTAGTCGCTGTTATTTTTCTTTTTATTCATTTTACACGTCAAAAATAATGGCGTTCAAATTTTGATCGTCACATTTGTTGCGCACAAGTAAGCACGTCATAAATTATATTTTTTTCATTTTTTTTTTTATTTTTATATAATTTACATAAGGTCCCATAAAACTACTTAACACCTCGCCATTAATAGTTGTAATAAATTATTAACCACAATTTAGGCTAATTTTTTCTATTTATGTAAATAAAATACGAATCTTAATTCAAACAATTTGAATGTCAAATAAAGCCGTTTGCTTATTGATTTGTCACATGCGCTTGCTGAAGTGGCGAGACCGACAAATTGCACGTCTTTAGGCGAGGGGATAGCAAAATTGTCTATCAGCACCGCGAATCCGCTTATTTGACCGGAAGTTATTTTGCAGTATTGCAGAAGGCTTAAGAGCCTGTTTAAGAGATAGCAGCTCGTCTCTTAGCCTCGAGGTGGCGGATTCCCTGATTAAACCGGAATTCCTTTTGGAGTATTGCAGAAAGCTTAAGAGCCTGTGTATGGGATAATAGTCTCGTCTGTTAGATTCGATATGGCGGATTCGCTGATTAAACCGGAAGTTCGTTTGCAGTATTGCAGAAATTTTTAGAGTATGTTTGTGGGACATCATCCCCATCATTCTTTGCAGTATTGCAGAAATTTTTAGAGGATGTTTGTGAAATGTCATCACCGTCTCTTAGAAAGCTTAAGAGCCTGTTTAAGAGATAGCAGTCTCGTCTCTTAGCCTCGTGGTGGCGGATTCCCGATTAAACCGGAAGTACTTTTGCAATATTGCACAAAGTTTTACAGGCTGTTTATGGTATAGTAGCCCCGTTCCTTTGCAGCGATGTCGCTTTTTCGCTGACTGGCTTGGCAATGACTGAATTGGAAATTTTACAAAATTAGCGAAAAGTACATAGAAAGTCTGTAAAGCAGGCTAAAATTAAACGACTAAAATAAATAACCGATATAAAATTTTAAAGATATCTCTTCCGGCTAAAAGAATCATACGAACTCGTACATTTTGTATTTTCTTGCGGTTTATTAAAAATGATTTTCATTTTCTGAGAATAAACGAAATGTCGCGTAAAAATTATGTTTATGGCAATTTTTTAAACACACGTCTTGATGTGGGAAAATTTGACATCACATTTCTAAAATTCGTTATAAATAAAATATGTATGGGTGTGTGTGTATTTGTGTGTGTGTGTGTGCACACTTTGTGAATAATTTATTTCAAAGAAAAACATGGGCGTTTAAATTTCTTTCCACCGTTAATTTATTGTTTCTTTCTCACAAAGTCGAAAAGCGGCAAGAACAAATAATAGCGAGCTTGTTGCAGGTGGTACGGGGCGACTTTTAATAACACCTTTCACACAATTTCATTTTGAAAACTATTAATGAAAAAAAAAAAAAAAACAAAAAACAAAAGCTTCTATAATATTCGGTCTATTCTTTCGCTTCAAAATTATAGCCAGCAAATTAAGAGTGGGAACTGAATATTGAATTTTAAGAATTTATGAAAATATTTTAAGGGCAGAGTTGGATTACCGAGTTCTGTAACAGCACGTGTACGCATGCGCAATGAGGGAAATCAAGTGCATATTTCGGTATATGTATATTGGGAACCATTTTCGATAATTAACTTCTTTCTTTTCTTTTTTTGTTAATAACCAGTATTGGTAAGAAAAAAGATGAAACGGTTAAATGAATTTATAGATTTCCAATACTTTAATCCTTATCCTCCTAGTCAGGATTTTGTTAAATATTTAGACTCTACTGAATTATCGAACAATCAAATCAGGTTTTGCATTTGTATATTATTTGTTTATTTATTTGGATAAAAGAAATAATTGTTTCGAAATTTAAGTTCTTTAGATCATAACCGATTTCGATCCGATCCTCAGTTTCTAAATTTGTAGCTTTAATTTTTAAATCTTTTTTTTTAAATAAAATTAATCACTTCGAATTGGAAATTGCTTCATATTTTTCACCTTTTACAATTTTAGTTCCTCTAATTATTTGTCGCTTAATTTCAATATTTCGCTAGTTTCTTGTATTGCATTCTCAGGATATGCAATATTGTTTTAATGAATATTTTTCCTGATAAGATGTTTATTTGGTAAAATTTCTCTGCCCTTTTCTGTAGTTGATTTAGGAAAAAACAACATTTTTGACTCTTAACTTTTTTCTTTCTTAAGAAAGCAACTCTTATATGTACAGATAAAAATTTATATTGCACGAAAATATCACACAATACCGAATAAATTACAATTTCAATAAACTTTAAAAATAAATATTAAAGTCATAATTTTCCGTATCTTGCAATAATGCCTCGTAGTGTGTCCAAATAAATTGCTGTGGAGCAAACATCCGTTTCAAGCCGTCACAAAATGAGTCAAATAGTTTACGAACACGAAAATTATATTTTTGTTTATTGAAAGATTTAAAAATTTTAAAATTTACAGCTTTAATTTGCATTATCCGTGTAGTTTTTTTTTCTTTTCTTTTTTTTTTTTTTTTTTTGTGAGAATATTGTGGGCTTGTTTGCCAAAAACGAAACATAAATAAAACGAAATTGTGGAAAGAAAATAGAAGAATCATTTTCACTTCACTGTGAAAGAGTCAAAGACCGTTTGACCGACTTGACTAGCATAAGATCTGTATGCTTGTGTGTGTTTGTGTGTGTGTGTGTGTTTCAGTGTAGCGAGAGGCGGCGATAATCACGAGATCTCTGCTTTTTTTTGGCACCAGCAAGCAGAATATTCTGTTTATATAGAGCGTTAGATGCGAAATTCCTTGTCGAAAAAGGGATTGAAAGGAGGGGAATATTTCAAAGAGATGAGAGAAATAAGAAAAACCAAAAAAAACCAAAATGAAATTTCAATGAATTAAAATTCGGAACAAAATCCTAAAATTCAAGAAATGACTCATTAAAATCGATCTGGGCTGCATGGTTTCAACACAAAAAGTGTAATAAATAAACAAACAAAATAATTTATTTATTAATGAAATGAGACATGATAGAAATGAAGTTATCCAAACAACACATTTCAGCATCATGTAAAGACTTAATTAAATTCCTGCCTCTTAAATAAAAATATGACTCATTTTACGCTTTAATTTCTGCACAAACACGAATATTCTAAAAATTACAATTTAATTTGTTGCTTCTCTGCTTCAAATGATTTTTTAGCCGATTTAGTTTGTTTTGTCTATTCAGCATTTTTTTTCTATTCTCTATTTTTCTTTTTTTATATATTCAAAATAAACGCTTTTAATATAAATACTTACAAATCGTTTGCCTAATTCTTCGCGCTAAATAATGCAATCACCACAGCAGTACTAAAAGGAAAAAAAGCTTTTTCCCCCGAACAGGGAATTTATAATATAGTGTTTTCCATTAGGTGCCTGCATACACTTTAAATTTAAATAAAAAAAAACTTTATAAAGCTTCATTGATGGCGATTGATGGTTGGGCTTTAGAGCAGCTCAAAACAGATCCAATTTTTTTTTTCAAAAAATTTTATTTTAGGCTGAAGCGCGCTTTTTGCTGAATGGCTTTGTTAATAAACAAAATATGCGCTTTTGGGACCAAAGAAATCCACCCGAAGTATACGACACAGCATTGCATCCATTGAAAGTAACTGTTCTTCTGCGCTCTTCATGCTGGTGGTGCTATAGAGCCATATTTTTTCAAAAAGTAAGCACGAAACAACGTGCTTTTAATGCCGTTCAGCATACTTCTATGTTGAACGATTATTTTTTTCCAATACAGAAAATGAAAATAGTCTTAAAGACATGTTCCTTCAACAAGGCTGTGCAACTTCACAACAATTCATTAATGAGATATTTTGTACCAGAGAGTTGGCCGCCAAGATATTGTGATCTCACGCCATTGTATTACTTTTTAGTGGAGGTGAGTAAAGTCGCTGCAAACAGTTAACGTATTGGAATTGAATATTGAACGTGTCATCGTGTCTTATGCGAAAAAGTTCTTCAGAATTTGAAGGATCTTATGCAGTATCTTAAGGGAAGTCTTACTTTTTTATTTTAATTTCTATTTTATTTGGATTTAAAGCTTGTAGACAGTTAATGGGAAACCCGATATAACTTTATAAATATCTGAAAAATCGTTCTCTTCTGCGGGTCACATTTTCATATTCATTACAAAATAAAATTTAGCAGGAATTTTTTTTTTAATTAAAACTAGTTATTTCCACTATTTGTTTTATATATATATTTTTCTTTTATTGTTACTTGACATATTTGTCGTCTGTTCTTAATCACTAACAAGTGTATGGCGATGCGTCTCGCCCACAAGAAAACTAACTTTTGAGGGCATCTTAATTTATTTCATAAAATCTGCAAAAGGTCGTGTGCAGATGTTTGTTTCGCAATTATAAAACAAAATTATATTTTTCTATGAAATAAAATATTTTTGGTTCCCAAAGAACATGTTAATACACTGTAAAGAGATTCACTCATTTTTCTGGAAACAGAGAAGAAATTATGTACAGTATGTAAACACAGACTTTAAGCTTAAAAATTAATTAAAAACCTAAAACAAATTAATCAAATTATTTTCGTAATAAATAATAATAATTCCACAAAAATTGCTAAGATAAAAAATTATTACACTATTTCTTTAAAATGATAAAAAATATTTATGTATAAAATATAAATATAAAAACCAAAACAATTTCATTTAAAAAATATATATTTTCTTATTGTATATAATATATATTATATATAATATATATTTTTCTACACGAATGCTTTATATATCATACGACAATATTTATTATTTTAATGTTAATAATTAATGTTTTAATATTATTTTTTAATTTAATTTTAATGTTGATTAATATTATTTTAATAGTATTATTTTTTTATTTTTTAATATTCTTTTTTAGTAATATTAATTTTTTATTAATATTTTAATGTTAATTAATATTATTTTAATAGCATTACTTTTTTAATTTTTTAATATTTTTTTATTTTTTTTTTATTTTTTCTTTATCAATATTATTTTTAATTTTCCTTTAATATTAATTAATATTATTTTAATAGTATTATTTTTTTATTTTTTAATATTCTTTTTTATTAATATTATTTTTTAATGTAATTTTAATGTTGACTGATATTATTTTAATAGTATTATTTTTTTATTTTTTAATATTCTTTTTTAGTAATATTAATTTTTAATTTAATTTTAATATTAATTAATATTATTTTAATAGCATTACTTTTTTAATTTTTTAATATTTTTTTATTTTTTTTTTATTTTTTCTTTATCAATATTATTTTTAATTTTCCTTTAATATTAATTAATATTATTTTAATAGTATTATTTTTTTATTTTTTAATATTCTTTTTTATTAATATTATTTTTTAATGTAATTTTAATGTTGATTAATATTATTTTAATAGTATTATTTTTTTATTTTTTAATATTCTTTTTTAGTAATATTAATTTTTAATTTAATTTTAATATTAATTAATATTATTTTAATAGCATTACTTTTTTAATTTTTTAATATTTTTTTATTTTTTCTTTATCAATATTATTTTTAATTTTCCTTTAATATTAATTAATATTATTTTAATAGTATTATTTTTTTATTTTTTAATATTCTTTTTTATTAATATTATTTTTTAATGTAATTTTAATGTTAATTAATATTATTTTAATAGTATTATTTTTTTTTTAATTTTTTAATATGTTTTTATTTTTTCTTTATTAACATTATTTTTTAATTTAATTTTAATTGATATTATTTTAGTGTTATTATTATATTATATTATTTTTTTTAATATTTTTTAATATTTCTTACTTTTTTCGTTATTTTATAATATCATATTTATTAATTTTATTTTTATTATAATATTCTTTTAGTTTTTAATATTTTTTAATTTAACTTTTTTTTAATTAATATTATTTTATTATTATTATTTTTTTAATATTTTATTTATTTAGTATTGATGCACTATTATTTTAATGGCTAGAATTTTATTTAAAAAATTATATAACATTCAGATTGTAAAAAAGACATTTTTAAGAGAATTTAGAATTAATTATGTAGTTGAGTCGCAGTGTGGTTAGACTCCGGCCGTGGTCGAAATAAAACTCCACTTCACATTTACAGCTGCACTGCTGTAAATGTGATGTATAACTGCAGTCAACTGTAGTGGCTGTAGCTTCTACTACATCGCATATGCTTTATTGGAGAACCCTGTGGAAGGAGCTGGTATTATTTTAGCCAAAATCCATATTGCTTGATGATGGCTTTTTCTTTTAGTTTTTAATGTTTTACTAAGGCGGCCAGCTAACTATTGGCATCAACGTTCATAGAGAATCATATATAGAAATTCCCCCATGTTCACAGCCATATGTTTACTCTATTCATGCATACACACATACGCATATATCTACGTATGTACGTACGAGTTCATGTGCAAATGCAATTGTGTTTAATGCCTTTCTCAGCAAGCAACGTCGGCATGACTATTTCTAGTTTGGACGCTTTTAATATGCATTTTGTTTGAATTTGATGCAATTTTAAGTTGTCTGTTTGTCTGGCTGGCACGCATTTAACAGAAAATAAAATTGGCGTAGAACACATGTGGCCGAAAGTTTTGTTGTCACAACAACAATCATGCCAATAACTGAAAGATGTACAAAATGCACCACGTTCATGTACACATCCATGCACACGCACACGACTCGCCACGCCTAAATAAAACATTGCGACGAGCTGCTCGTAAACTTGCATGTTATATATCACAAAGTGATGTAACTGTGTGGTGCGGTTGGCACGATGCAGTCACGCATACACACAAACGAATGTGTATGGCCACAAATATTTATGTTAAAGCTGCTAAATATAGATTGCTAAATATAATTGTTATTTTTGTAAAATGCATCCACAGATGCGAATGTGTGCGTTTGCGTGTGTGTTCTTGTGTGTGTGTGTGTTAACATAAATGTTTATATTTTGATGACATTTCGCCAAAGGCTGGCAAAAATGCATTTCAATTATGCGGCTCTATTTGACTGTTATAATTGCTAAAATCATATTTATTTGGAACTGAATTTTGATTTGTCAGGCTTTTTGTTATTCATGCATCGACGAGTATATAAAAGGAATTGTAAACATGCTCGTGCAAACATGCATAATTATACGTTGTCACCCTTCACTCCCTGCCGTACAGAAATATCGAATTTCAATTTCATTGAATAAAAATAATAATTAGCAGTGAATTTCTCTTTGTCAGTTGAATGAAAATTAATTTCTATAAACATGTTCTGCCAAAAAAAATTAATGTCTATTGAAAATAGTTTGCAGTCACAAAACGATTTTGTTAATCTTTTGGGATTTCTAAAAACCTTAAAACATGTCATGACTCTTTTTCGTGATTTATGGCACGGGGGTTTGTTTTGTATTTTTTACATCTGTTACTTGCAACTAAATTCAAAAACTAAACGCATTAGAAAGGCATGATGCATTTTTATATCGCAACAAATAAAGTTATTGCTGCGATCCAAAAAGAAAAAAAAAATTATTGTAACACACGGGTGATTTGAAACATATAAATAATTATAAGCCAATTTTAAAAAACTAAACGAGAATTAAATCAACTAAATTGTGCAGTGAGACCTTTTCACTTTATTCTTACAGCTGGCTTATATAGTAACATATAAATGAGTGTTCTAAATAATAGCCTGAGAAATATCCTGCGCTGTGAAGCAATTTAATATCCTTAAATTCCACTTCCAATAAATAAATAGTTGGTTTGACAAATTTTTTGCTTAACTTTTTCCTCTCTTAATTTCTTCCAAATGCATTCAAGATGTTGAGGAGAATGTGAGAAATAATTGAGGAATGGTAATTCTTTTTTCCATATACAAAATTATTAAGGACTTGTATAAGCAGTTCGAGCAATAGAGAAGAAAATCGCAGCCATAAACGGTGGTGCCCTACATTTCCTCTAAGATTATCTTGTGCTGCTGTCATCAAATTGTTGTTCTGTCATGTTGTGCTCTTCAGAATATAATTAAAATTAATTTTTTTTATATGGAAATTTTGCAAATACAACACTTTTTGTTTTGTATGTGTGTGAAGGAAAACATGTTTTCTCAACGAATTATATAATTTATCACACAGTTTGTCAAAAAAATGTTTGCAAATTAAAGAAAATAATTCAACATGGCATTGACGTACGTCAATTCTAGCAATAAAAAAAATAAGGTAATAAAATTATCGTTTTGTTTAAGTGGTGAAGGCATTTCACTGGTCAGTCAACATTCATCAGCGAGAAATATGCTCATATTATATATCAGATTTATCAGATTACATGTCAGTATTACATAATTGCAAAGTGAGACTATTAACAAAGTGAATAAAGTGCCTACTTCATGAGCAGGTGCATTAAAAATTTCTTCACCTCCCGATTTATTCTTTACACTGTACAAATATGCGGCTCAATGTATTATATAAGGCAGGACTATCTTAGAGAAAAAGGGGTTTTATTATACACAATTTTTCCAGTCAGTAAATTCTAAAGCTACATTTACACAATTGAAGGCATTTTGAAGTCTCTTCAAAATTTTGAAAATTCATTTTGATGTACTATTTACACGTTTCAAAATATTGATCAAAATTTGTTGAAGCTAATTTACACTATGGTAAACTCTTTATGTTCAAAATATTGACTCTCATCAGCTGTTTTGGTTCTTTTGTCAAACAATTGAATATTAATAAGTATGGACGACGACACAGTCATTATCGCATCAACATTTTTAATATTGGAGGAAGAAGTAGCTGCAAAAAAAGAAGAAAACAAAAGGAGCATATTGCCAGATGCTATTTTGATGCTTATTTACACGGCATCAATGAAATCTTCAAAAGTTTTGATCAACAAATTTTGAAGAAATTTTGCTGTTTACACGAGTTTGAAGCATTTTGAAGAGAAATTTTGAAGAAAATTTCAATCGTGTAAATGTAGCTTAAGTTACAAGAAAAGGAGAATAAACGGGAAATTGCATGCATTTTGCTAGCTAAAGTACTAATTCTAGCCATTGCGAACCTTCTTACCAACTTCTTTACATTGTGTCTAAATGATAATAATTTCTTCTTCTTTTTTTAATCCATGTGCTCAATAATGAGTGCTCAAAATAATTCCAACTGGCATCTCATTCCTGCAATCATCTATCCATTGAATCTTTCGAGTAAAACTACTCAATGTGCAAACATTTACCTTACAAACTGTATGTATATGCAGCAATTATAATCCTAAAATACTTGTTATATTTCGTATCCCATTTGCCAAAAAGTTCTTCTTTATTTGGCATGTATTTTTATTTTCTTCTTCTCGCCGAGCCACCTTATCCAAAAGCAAACAAAAATAAACTGAAATAAAAATATTGAAGCAGACATTTCGACGCTGTTTCGTTTAAATGGTAATATTAACAGCAAATAATAGTAAATAGGAGCACACATACGACTACATGCGAGTATCTTTTGCCATTTATACTCGAGTAATGTAAATAAATATGAATATAAATTGCGAAATGTGGAAATGGCTTTTAAGCTTTAATAAGAAGTACTAAAAAAAAAGTTGCCTGCTGTAAGTAAAAGTTTTAGAGAATGGAAGCGAAATAATAAACTTTGAAACATTTCACAAAAACGTTTTCTTGGCAGGGGAAACAAGTCTTTTTATGTCACTGACATCGTTTTATCAAAATGGATTCTGCTTAGTAGAATGTCGCAATGCAAATTCATCACCGTGACTCAGTCGAAATGAATAAAATTCTTACATAAATGAAACTTGATTATAGAAAATAGTACCAGTATGTCGTAGCCTTTGAAATATTTTGCAGAAATTCTTTTTACAACAATAATATATACAGACATACGTACACACGTACATACATACATACATATATACATTTGTATGTAAATGAATGTGTCCTTACATTTGTAAATAAGTTTTCGTTGTCGTTATGAAATAAAGATATTCAGCAATTTTAAAAAAACAAATGGAAAAGGGTTATCTTAGTCGCCAAAGCTCCAGTGATAGCGGCTGCTCACGCGATACATATTGCCGGACAGCGAAGTAATTTTTTGTGGCGCTTCTGCTGACAGCCCTTCCCCTGTTAAATTTTTTCCCTTTCTTTTTTGGTAGAATTTTATTAGAATACGAGCTTGATTTGCGCAACCGAAAGGAAACCGGAGTGGCTGCTTCTACCGAAACGTTGTGATAACCGATCACTAAAAATCTTATTCAAAAAGTTGCCAATTTACTAAAAATTATTTTTTCTACATAAAGAAATCATTCATAAGGCAAAATGTTAAATTTAGCGTTTTTTTAGGTAAATAAAGAGCCAAAAGGCTTCCTTGATGTCGTGAAGAGCGATTAATTTTTTATTAGAAATATGATTTTCCATTGGCCACCCCATAGAAATGTGAAGGGACTTGATGACATCGTGTACTTAAACTTTTGGTTTATGATCAATTTGAAAAGTGTCTTGAATTTCGTCTTCTGAAATGTCTATAACTACATTGGATAGTCACGGAATACTATAGTCTCCTCTGAACCGTTCAGCAATTTCACAATCTGTTAATTTTATATACAGTAAAAGATCCTGCAACAAACTTAGATTAGATTGTGTAATTGAAGGCTGTTCTTATGCTATCTGATCCTGTAACAAAATCAATCCCAGATAAAAAGTTCCTTCCAACATTCCCTAATGGCTAGGGTGGGCACCTGAAGATGAAACTTTAAATATTCCTTAAAACTAACTTTTTGAAAAAATTAATTCAAAGAGAAGATTCCTTTAAATTTTATATCGAGACTAGTTTTTGGAAAAAGTTGCGCTTGTAAAGGTTCTAATGTAAGAAAAAAAGCTTGTGTTGCAGTTATCGGGCTCGTACTGTAATTGTTGTTAGTTCCTCCATAAAACGCTGCTGAAGATGAAAAAGGAAGGGGAGTGTGTATGCCGAGATTTTAGTTATCATCGATGTAAGTTCGTTTGCTCGTAAAAGGTAAGCGAGCAAGGGCTTTTCCTCCGCCGTTAAGAGATCGGATATTACATGTATGGGCATTTTTCCATTTTCTGATAGGATGATGGCAATCGAACCGACTACCTGAAACAACGCTTCTACCCTCGTATATTAGAAACTCTTTTTAAACCAAAAATCAATTTTATTTTTTTTTACATTTAAAACTTAAATCAGTTTTATATGTAATTACGCAAACCTTTACGTCAAGACATATTTAACTCGACGTATTTTATAACTACGTTTTTAAAACGTTAGCAATTGTTTCTTGGAATGATTTTTTTTTTTTTTTTTGTAATAAATTAAAATATAAACAATTCTTAGAACAACGTAATTCTTTGCATAATGTTGACTTACGTCGGCAATATCTAAATTAAGTATTACCTATTGTGTGACTCATTACAGATGACCTCATTTTGTGTTTTAATTTCGATATCCTTTTGTAAAAGCTTATATCACTTCCATAAATAAGCAACTATCGATATATCGGCTTCATAATTACACGTCATTCACTTCAGTCATAAAACTACGTACGCAAGTTGGTCTTGAACAGTTTTAAAATGTATAGCACATGGAGGAATGTGATAGCAGTGGGTTTTTGTAAAAAGAGTTGATTGTACTTAGAATTAATTGGATGTGAGTCACACGTGCAATGCGTTGCAGTTGTAATTTATATTGTTGTGAAACTTTCCAAGAGAAACGAGATTTTAATTGCACTTTGCAATACAAAAGCAATGCCATTATTATACAGTAGTGCTTAGAATGTTAGCAAGCGAAATTGTTGCATTACTTCTGCAGTGCATTGAAGTAACGGGCAGTGAAATAAATATTAAATAAATAAATATTATTTAATATTAAATATTATTAATTAAAAAAATAATATAAAAATAAAAAATTAAAAAAATTATATATTTAAATTTTTTATAAAAAATATAGGGTACCTTGGCCTGGCGAGGATTAGAATAATTCATATTTTACTTTTCCGATACATCGCTAACCTGTGCTGAACATTTTCAGGAAATGCTTTATAATTAAATCATTTTTTAAGGGAATATTATAAAATATTCCTTGAAAAAGCTCAGCAATGGTTAGCGAAATATCGGAAAACAAAATAAATAATATGGAAATAGAACCTATTGCTCAAAATAGTTAACAATGTCTCTTCTTAGTTTTGCTAGGAAAGTATAAAAAAATTAAAGTCACACTCGAAAAAAAAACGCCTTAATTACAAGTAAAACAACTAAGGAGAAATCCTGGGCTACTTGCAAGAAATCAAAGTTATGCCAATAATCTTGAAAATTTTACGAAAATCCTACAGCCACTTTCGAAAATCATAATTCTCCGTGAAAATTCAAAGACTCCCGATATTTCGAACCTTGAATTGTTATTTCGACCTTTATGGTGACTTTGATTAAAAGAAGATCCCTTTGCTTATGCTGACAGTAATTTTGATTGGATATTAATAATAAATATCCAATTAACCAATTGCTAATATTTTAACCATCACTGTTTGCAATAAGTATAATTGGAGGGCATGTACATAAGTGCACATGTGTGTAAGCAGTAGAAGTTAGTGACTTAAGAAAATTGCTAAATTAAATTGCTTTCAAAATGAAAATGTTTAATCTTTTCAACAATTTCTAATGGAATTTTTATTAAAAACTTCACAACAAAAGGAAAACGCCAATAAGTTTGAGAAGAAATTTCATTAGTTTTACCACACACACCATAAACATATTCAGAGGGCATGTGTGAGGACATTCTTGACAATGAGCTTTTTTGATTGGAAGTCAAGCTGTTCCACAAGTGCAATTAATCGTTAACTTCTGTAAATTTCAAATAAGGAGACGCCTTAAAAGATTGAGTTTACTTTAAAAATATTACAACTTCGACCCATTGTGCAACTGACCATTCCCATTACACCGAGAACTGTAGCAGTGTTAAATGAACAAAAAATTGTCTAAAACAACCTCCTCCATTATAAATTCGCTTGTTAATTCTGTATTTAAGTTGAAATTTTTTATAATTAATGCTTTCGCACCGGGAAAACAACTTAAACCCTGAAATATAATTGAGATCCATAAATTTGCGTAATTTTCATTACCTTCTAAAAAAAAAAAAACAAAGACGAGATAAATGGAATATGTTACCCAGCATCAAAAGCTCACTGTATCTACAAACTTTAATATTTTATTCCATAAAAAGTATAATGAAACGAACCAGGTTATTTCACGAGCAAGTCAAGTGAAAAGTATAGAAACCATAAAAAGGTACAATAAATGCTCTGTATAAAGGCGAATGAATGCCAATTAAAAAAAATGCTAAGGAACTTTCGGAAACAAAAATTGCATACAGGCTCTAAATAAAACTCACTTAACAAATTCATTTCTTTTAGAAATAAATAGAAAACTTTATTGAAAATAATATTAATTTTAACTTTTATCTACAAGAGAGGCAAACTCAGGAAATGTTTTCCACTGGTCCGGCTATGGAAATTGTACAGTTTGAGAGCTTTCACTGCAATCGTTTCATTTTATGCGCTGCAAACTTTTCTCAAAACAAAATATATTTTTTTCTTTTTTTCACAAGCAAAACTGATACTGATTTCTTTAAAGCCATACCAAATAATCATGACCCTCCAGCTGGTGTTTGTAACTTATTTCCCCACTGACGCCAACAAAAGCTTCCAAAATTAATTTTTGTTTTCAATTTTCCCAAAAGAATTATAAAATGTTTCAATCACGCATCAGTCACATTCCGAATTACATTTTATTGAGACAAAATAGTGTAGAGTTCCAAAATGTGTGGCCCTTCAAATTTGAAAAAGCTTTTTTATGTTGTAATTGTTGTTGGATTTTTAGAGAGTAAACGATGAAACATTTACACAAATAAACTATCAATAATATGAAAAATAATTTAACAATAATTAGCTGCCCTTCTTTTTTTTTTTTTAAATAAACTTGCAAGCGACTTGGCGTAACATTTGATACACCATTTCCAAACCACCATCACATAATAAATAATTGACTGATAATTTTTAATTTCCATTAAAGTAGAATTACAAAATGTAAGTGTGTCCGATCGTTAAGTTGCCAACAAAATAATGAAAAATAAGCATAAATTTTCATTAAAATAAAATGCCTCATTACAAACGCTTTAAGCTAAGCGGCAGTTTGCCTATTGGGCAATAAGCTGGCGTATCGCGGTGGATTTACTTGCTCACAAACTGTAAAAACTGGTGACCTTTCGTACAGAAAACAGAAAATTAAAAACAAAACGTGTTGAAATAATATCAGCCTTTAAATCAGGAAACTTATTTTATAAAAGTGTACGTTGTTGTTGTAAAGCTCACACCAGTAATCATTAAAGAACTCGTTGGTGACTAACTTTATTTAGCCTGCAAAGATTTAAATCTGTTGGAGCAAATAGATATAGAAAACGTTTTTAAACTGAATGTGTATGTGTGTTTGTGTGGCTGTGTTATGGCTTGTAAGAGCAGCCCAATGCGGCAGCTTTAGCCATTAATCAAGTTAGACTCCGAAAATCCTCTTGGAAATGCATTTCTATTGTTCTAAAATATAAATTCTAAATTAAATGTTGCTCTAGTTTGTGAGATGAATTTCAATCTCCACAAAGTTGATAAATTAACTTAATTAATTTACTCTGTTTCGTTTTCCTTCTCCTTACAGGTATGTACGAGTATGAACGTTATTGCTTCTGAACATTAAACTGTATTAGCTGGCATGTATCAGGAGGTTTTAATTAACATTTGCTGAAACTGTGTCAGGTAAAAAATAATCAATTGCAATAGACATATCTAAATTTAATGTTACATCTAATGCTCTCTTTCCCCAGCAAAGCCTAAAAGCTTTAAGCTTTTTCTCTTACAACACATTTAAATTTAAAGCCTACTTTAGGGATTAAAGTGTTACATGTAAATGAATGTATACTTTTGGGTCTTCATTTGCCAAAGAAACGAAAAGAAACGAAAAGGGAAATGATAATTGCAAGTAATTTTAAATGGAATACACCAGCTTAACCTTAATAAATTCGTAAAAAAGTAAAAAGATTGATTTTAGTGCCAATTTTTCTGGGTTAAGTACAACTAGTACACTTTTCACTCAATTCTCCGTTCCTCAAATGACTACTTTCAAGTGGTTAAAATGGAAAGCCGAAAGAGGTCTACTTAACTACAGAAATGTAAATAGAAAAAAAAACATCTAATGAAATTAGAGTAGATGTCTGAAGCAGCATATTCATATTGTCCGTTCTGCTCTGTCCACTTCGTTCTCGATATCGCATGCTCAAAGTCGAAGTCGAAGACGACATATCTTGCCAACATAACCAAGACAAATTTATCATCCTCTTGAGCAACAAGCAAAAGCTAAACTTTTTTTCTCTTCTTTTTTAGTATCAAGTGCAGTTAGTCGTTCAGTCAGTCAGGCCTTTTCGCATCCATATGATGTTGAAATAACAAATTTGTAAGGAAACTATCTTTGTGTGCTGGTGCAGCACATCTTGTGTTTTCCCATTTTCCAAATAATGAATCCATGATTTAAAGAGTTGCATGATAGCAACAACTAACCTGAAAAATGTATGTAAAACGATCCGGAAAATACAACAAAAATCAGCAACAACGTAAAGTTTTTGCTTCGTTATCTTTTCTACAATAACGTAACAAAGGAAAAAAAGAAACGTTAAAAGTTAGGGAAAACTGAAAATGCGGCATGCAGCTTGTTAAAGTTTCAATGTTGAGATGTTGTATAGAAAGTTATTGTGATTTATTACACTCAAGACAAAAAGTTGATAATTAATTGAATAGACAGAGGGCAGAAGAGGTAAAGTTCTGGTTCATTCAATTTTAAAATAGTTATTTTCAAAAAAAAAAAAAAAAAATATATATATATATATATATACATATTATAATTTAATTTCTTAAGCCCGACATGTTTCAGAGAGACTCATTACACTAGAATCTAATGCCTTTCTATTGAAGGTAGAATATTTGTTGTCGGCATTTCCCATCATGCACATTGTCATGTCTATACTGAGAAAACAGAATTTAATTATCTGTAAAGGAATGCAATAAAGTATGGTGGACACGAAATCCTTTTTGGCAAAGCTTTCATTCAACTATGCCTTTTCTAATATGCATTTCACGTGTAAAGCATTCTCTGAGAACAGTGAAGTACCTATTTCGTCATGGCCAATAATACTGTAAATAAGGGAAAGTCGATATATATAACTAGTGAAGTTTAAAGAATTCAAAATATTTCTGGGGGCAAACTCATTACAGGGAGATACGCTTACAGACTCCATAGGCATGTTGGGATACTCAAGGCTAGTTAGCCAATTCCAATTCTGCTTTGAAAATAACATACAACTAAATATAATATAGCCAAGTTCAGTTATTTTCCTGCGATCCGTCCGGTAAAAGTCCTTAAGAGATATTGAAGTGAAAGAACGTTGAGAAAAAATTAAGCTCAGTAAACTCTTTTTTAACAGGACAAGTTTCGTCACATTTTACGTTCAAAAAACAAATCCAATAACCGCCTGCTAGACTTAAATTTATTCATCCACTAATCACATAATTTCATCCTATAAATTGTTATTATAAATTTCCTATTGAACTCGCTACTTTTAGTTTATTCTAAAATTATATCACTGCCTTCCGTACTTTGAATTCCCCACATAAATTTCCCTTTAATATATTGTTTATTTGAAAATGTCGTTGCTTGCAACAGCAAGAAATAAAAGCAAAACTGGTTCCTAAATGCAACGCTGTGTTCCTATGCTTCTAACCATTATTGAGTGATAGTCTGGAATTCTTTTCTAAATTTAACTTTCCCAGCCGTTATTGGCAGTTTATAGAATTTCCCGGGAAAAAAAATGTTGACTAGTTTATTTTTAAAATTCCATCTTCAGCCTAATCTTTTGTTGATGTTCCTTTATTTCAAGGCCACCAGAACCTCAGATAAAAAGTATTCCTTAGTAAATTGTTAAAAAGAAGAACCCGGTAGTGTAAAATGTTCCGCACATGCGCTTTTCGTATGTACATATTTATTTTATTTCACATGTGAAATGATAAATTGCAAATTCTAAAGATTCCAAAAGCGAACAAACAACAGCATTTACAATGTTGTTTTCTGCACATACAACTGCCAGCCAGTTACGAAACCTCTCGTTACAGTCATTTATCATATCAGACGGTAAGAGGGAAACCTCCACTAAGCAAAATTACACATACAAAGAAGACGCAAGTTCAGACACGAAGTAGTCTGTTGTAAAATTACTGGAGTACGAGTACTTTGAAGCTTTGCAAGTTGAAGTGGAAAGAAAACGAATAAATAAAAAAAAAAAAAAGAACGGACTGAGCAGCATGTGACTACTCGTACTTTGGAACAGCGATGCTTGAGAATGCTTATAAATTTTCATATTGATTTACATGGTACAGGAATGGCAATGGGTCAAATTAGTTGAATTTAAAAACGAAGCAAGATCGAGGCAACATGCACATACAAGCGTATGCATGCAGTTATTTAAGGAAGTACGAGTATGTACTGAAAGGTATGTGGTGAGTCGATGCAAGTGAGCAACTCCCAGCGGACCATGCGTGTGGTTTGCCATAAACTGGAAGCATGTGAAACGATTTTGTTTCTTAATAACTTATAGAACTTTTTCTAGAAATTAAATAAAATTTATTTATTCACAAGTATGGGTGCGCGCTAGTGTGTGTGTGTGTATGTTTAAGTGGTTACTTGGAATGTTTAGGTGTTCTTAAAAGTAATTGCTGTACCAAAGTAGGAGCCCTTAAAGTCTGGGAAAAAATATTTATTTTATAGCAATGAAAAATATTAAAAAAAAACTGAAAAAAATTACCAGATTTTCAGAAAGGAGAAATAAAAAACATTTTTATAAAGCGTCTGGAAGTTGGCTGCTCTAGTAACTAGATTTGGGTTGTGTTCAAGCAAGACGGAGCACCTAATCAAATTGAAATTACAGACTCTGCTCTGTAATACCTCATTGTATTCGTGGGCACAATCATGTGTAAATCAGCTGTTTATTTTCAAAATTGCAACAAGAGCAATTACGTGTTCTAATAGGTATGTATATATGCATTAGCATCATTAGTAACGTTTTAATTCTCATTTAGTTTCTTAGAGGTTTGCACACAAATAAATATACAAAAAAAAAAAAAATTTAAGGGAATTATTACACCGTGCTTGGCCATAATTAAGTGTTTACACAGCATACTCTCAATTTAAAATTTAGTCAGTTATCATATTAGAATCACGGGAAAATACACAAGTCAGGTAGAGCAATTTTTTACAGTTCTTAATAAAATAATTTCCACCTTATTCAGTACCGTCCAACAGTTTTGCTTTGGCCGTAGTGCTGAATTTTAAAAAAAAAAGGAAATTTAATTTACAACTGAGATGTTATTTACATTTAAAATGAGAAAGACGTAAGTCCGAAGCGAATTTTACAGAATTTTACAAATGTAGTTTAAGTCCAACGTTTTTCCCAATAATAGAGAAAAAATTAGAAATTTTAGAAATTTTCAAATTCTTTTTAAATGACAAACAAATTTTATTTAATTATTGTTCCTCTCAATTTATTCATTTTGCCGATGAGAAGCATTTAGAAATACTCTTTTAAACAATTGAGTGAGTAAAGGAAAGAGAGATATGGGACTAACAGATCCTTTTGATAACATTTTAATACAATTGCAATTCTCGTATTCAGTTTCCAGTAACGATTTGATAATTTGCAAACGACGAACACAATTTAAAAATATTTATTGTTTAAATAATTTCAATAGGATGTTGAATAAAACTATTATTCCATTTAAAATTGCCACTTTTTGGTTTATTTGCAGAATCGCTTAATAATGCCTGCACTCCACTCACTATTCACTAGTCAAGGGGAGTAAAATTTTAATTCAAAATTCGTTTTGCACTGCAATTATTAATAAAATCTATATTATTTTGTTGCTGCTCATTTTAATAATTCATTCTTAATAACCTCCGTATACAAATTGTATATTTTATATCATGTTTTCTAAATAAGAAAAATTTGCATAATTATTAGTTTCATTGCATGGCGCGTTTGCTTGTGTGTTTGAAAAATAGAATAAAATAAAAATGCATAATAATAATTTCTAAATAGATTCTGGTTCTGCATTCGGATTCGACATAAAAATACACATTAACCAAATTCAGAATATTCCAAATGGAATAATTGAAAAAATGATTCATACACATGTACATACATACGTATTTCGTAATCGTTATGAAGTTTTCTAGCTGCTTTAGAACATCCAGCATGGGGGCACATGGCCTGTGCATGAGTCGCCAAGCTGTACTTTTCTCGTGAAATAAAAATGATTATTTTGTAATCAAAATGACATCAACGTAAACAGCTGTTCAATGAAATAGAAATTGTTTACCAAACGGGAAAGGACAAGGGGTGGCTGCTTGCGTGACACAATAATTCGCTATATCTGCTTTTACAGATTATGATTTTTTATAATTCCTGTTTTGTTTTTTTTTTTGTTTTTTTTGTTTTTTTTTTTTTTGTTTTTTTTCCTTTTGTTTAGTGCTCGTGTGTGTAGAAAAAATATACATCTTCCCCTTCTTAAACAATGTGTTAATTTTCTTTCAAGCAGATTAAAAACCGAGAGATAACAATGAAACGATTTGTTATACAAAGTATTTTTAATGCAACAATGCTTGCACCGCATGCAGCTCATGTGAGTGGATGCATTTAGCCAGCCAGATGCAACCAACGCATGTACGAGTACTCGTATGCATGTTAATATGCAATCATGTAATTTTTGTAGCCATCAACACTTTCGTCACTGACTGACTTGAGCAGTGCCAGTACTTGAAGCATCCTACATATTTGCCGCATACACACACACACACACACACTTACACATTCTCACGAGTTCTTTCAAATGTGCTCTAAAGCATTGTTTTCATTTATATTGCAACAACAACAGCTTAAATAAACTTTCCTTTTACTTCCTGAAACAAAGAAAAAACACAATAACAGAATTATAAATAAATTTTTAACTTCGGCATGATTGCATTACATCAGTGAAGATGGCGTTGACTGTATAAAATAATAAAAGAGTAAAAGGAAAAACATAAAATCTTTAGTTGCAACAATGTTTCTGTTTCTCCTTCGGTTTAACTCCGTTCAAATGCACTAAAAAATTTCACGGCTGACTGTATTTGACTGACTAACTGACTGACTGCTACCCCTTTTTAGTACACTTTGCTAAGCATGAATAAAAGAAAACCTCTAAAAATTCGTAAATTATTCTAGTGTATTGAAGGTTGCCCTCAAAATTTTATATATCATTTTCGGGAATTTTGAAGATAAACTGATTTAGATAAAAGTAGGATTGCAACAAAGTACCTCGGCAGGATACCATCAAAGACAAAGTTGGCCCCGGGCCAATCACATTGCCTGCACATGCAATGCGACAAAATCAAGAAACTATTTAATCAATTAAACAGTTTCGAAATCGTCAGCAATGGAAACTTCCCCATCAAGACT
The DNA here is from genome assembly GCA_963402855.1 of Ormia ochracea. NCBI lineage: Eukaryota > Metazoa > Arthropoda > Insecta > Diptera > Tachinidae > Ormia > Ormia ochracea. The sequence goes on from OY727106.1 coordinate 7,288,922, forward strand.
TGAATGGAAAATGGAAAAAGAATCCCCATGCAGTCCTTTCTGCAGGTTAGAGCATTTAAGCGACTTGAAATCGAATTCTTGGTTTTTATTCACTTACAGTGAATAAACACAGTTACTTGCCGTCTGCTCACGATCATATGCGACCACTTTTGCATTCTACCTCGCACATTTACGAGGCTCCACTCTTAATTGGTGGCATTTTCTGCAAGCCTTAGTGAGATTTCTCATTTAATATAAACATCATCAGTTTTTGGAAAGCTTTGTGGAATACCTCTCAGTAACCGATTTCACGATACGGATTTTGGTTTTCAAAATTTATTTCGGTTTTTATTTATTATGAATTGGAAAAAAATGTTTTTTGAGCAAAATTAAATAAACTTTTAGATAGTTTTTAAAAGTTTTGAAACTTTACAGGTGGGCTTTTTTCAACCCTTTTAGCCAGTCAGACCACTGAAATCAATCGTGATTTAGAGTGATTTAAAAATATATAAGTATAATACAATTTAATGCTGAATGATTTTATTATGTTATAAGAAATCATACGTTCCGCCCAGATCCTCTTAACTCTTTACCTCAAATTCTATTCAAAGTTGAAATTTTCCTTAAAATTTTCGCAAATTTTTCAATTTTTGAAAAAATCGTAAATTTAATTAAAATCTTAAATTTCGCGTAATCATTAAAAATATTTCTGTAAAATTTTTAAGAATACAATTTATTAAAGGCGATCTTTATTGAGATCGACGTTAAATTATGGCATCAAAAACATTTCTTTGAAAAAAAAAATTCATTTGGACTTGATCCTTACGCCCGACAAACATAAAAAGAACTCCTTTACGCTTCAAAAGGATTTTCACATCTATCGGATGTGAAAATTGTAGTTCGTATATTCACAGGCGAACAATTAACATTGATAATATTGCGGATCCAAATAGCAGGCAACGTCTTGGCTTCTTAGGCAGCAGCAGTATTTTATTTCACTATTTCAGTCTATGCATGAGTAGGGTACAGTAGAGTACGCTGGTGTTAGAAGAAAAAAAAGCTTTTTCTACAAAAGCTTGCTTATCAGTCGCAGCTTAACTCATTGCTCATTACGCTTTTATGCTGTTTTCATTATGCCTGACCCTGTACTCGTATATACGTAATTCCCTTATATGTATGTATGCTCAGACCTTTTCCACCAAATTAATTCACTTAATTTTATACTTAATCAGCATTATTTTTATTTTCATTATAATGACGATAAATACGGAAAAAAGCAAATTCCCACAACGGTCTTAAAGAGCTTTTTACCTTGACTGCCCATGCAAGCATTATCGAGCAACATGACCATAAAATTGATACATTTTGACCCACTACCGCAGCAGGCCAAGAGCAAAATGTACAACAAAAATACCAAATGAAACCAATTACCAAATAAGATAATTAATTTTCAAGCCTGAAAAGGAAATGGAAATAACACAATAAACTTTATGGATACAAAAGCTCACAGATAAATAATTTAAAAGATCATTTACAATTTAAAAAAAAAAAAAAACAAAAATGAAAATGAAAACGTACATGCGTTTGTCCAAGACTTTCTCTTGACCACACGCATTGTGAGCTTGAAAGAGCAAGAGAGAGAGAGAAGGCCAATAAAAAAAAGCAAGAAGGAAATGGCACGCCATTACAAGACCAAAGAATTTTTGTTGGCTGACCAACCGACTAACCGTAATGAAATTGAGCAAGTTGTTTAAAAATTTTTAAAAATGCCTAAAAATACATGCAGACGTATCTGGCGGTTTCGCATGCTTCTAAAGCTTCCCATGCATACCACTTTTTGCCAGCTTTTGCTGCCTGAAGGCGCGTTTATTGTAGCAGTTCAATAGAACAACAATTTGTTGAAACGTATTTCAACTATTTTATTCCTGCCGTCGTTCGTTATTTCAGCCAGCCAGTCGTATTGCTATTAAGTTTATTTAGTTTAAGAAACCCATAAAAATTTTTGGCTTCGAGTAGGCGGTTTCCCCCGTTTTTTATACTCCAAAGTTTTGTTTTTTTTTTCTCTCTCTCTTTTGTCGTTATATGTGTGACAATCAGTGGGTAGAGTTTGTGGTGCAAAAAGGCAGTCTGGTTGTGTCTCAAAGTGTCAATTAATTTCAGCAATGCAAAAGATATTCCAATGACAAGTGTTAGAAGCTATAAAGCGATAAAGTTTTTTTTTATTGCCAGGCAATTAAATGAAAAATATGTTGTTGCAATCTTTTTAAGGATTGCAATTTTATTTATGGAAAATATTTGGCAAAATTCCGCGATTTAAGCGAGACTAACGAAGTCTAATTGAAATATCGAAATTTTTCTTGAATATTGCAATTTTTTATTATTTTATTCCGCTAAGAGTTGTAAAATATGCTTTCGCATTTTAAAAATTCTAAGCTTTGCAATAAAAGCTACTTTACAGGTCGGTTATGCCGACTTTTTCTGCACTGCACAAGAGTTAACTCCCTCGAACGAGAAGAAGATTGCGATTTAATTCAAGCAAAGAGATATAAGATAGACAATTTAACTCGATAACTCGTTATTGTTACAGTGGGGTCTTCTATAAACGGACACTCCCCATCAAAGTTCGCTTAGTGGAGACGTCCGCATTTTTTAATTTTTATTTCAATGTATGCTAAAACGCCTTAAAAAAATATTACGATTAGAAAAATGTTTTCAGATTACACTGCTTTGTCTTGGGTTGGTACAGTTTGACCTATGGAGTTTTCTTGGAATGCAACAAAATCTTCTCTAGCAAAGTGCTTCGTGCAAAGTGCAATTTATTTTAATGCTTTTGCATAGAAATTTACGAGATTGAGCTTTTCTGCACATTTCTTCAAAGGCTGCAGAATTTTCATACCAGATATTTTAATATTTCCATATACAGTCGAACAAGATTATAACGAACTTAAATAGGGCGAACTTTTTCGTTATTGGCGTAGTAGAAAAATCTGTCAAACTCATTCAAAAAAAAAAAAAGTGACAGCAATGGATAATGTTGATTTTGGAATTTTATAAAGTTCACAGATTTGTTGTTCACTTCTGTTTTCTTTCTCAAACTTCATTAATTATTTGCATTTTTGTTGCAGCCGAAATGGAATTTCTTTTATTGTTATCTATATTTCACTTTTTAACTTTCTCAGAACTCAAAACCAATCATCTGTTTGGTTTGTTTGTTTGAATAGTCTAAAACAGCTGTGAAGTGAGTCTTCTTATAAGTGTTGCCTTGTGGCGATTTTTTTTAAATTGACTTTTTGTTAGTTCATTATAAAACTTTAATAATTATTTTGAAAATTCATTGTGTGCCACACAAAAACTAGTTCGCTATAAAAAAAAGTTCGTCATAAACATAGTGATTTGTATGAAAAATAGTTACAAAAATGTTGGGACCGGGGGAAACTGTTCGCTATTCGCATAGTTCGTTATAACCGGTGTTCGTTCTAAACGTACTGATTTGTATGAAAAAGAGTTACAAAAATGTTAGGACCGCAGAAAACAGTTCGCTACTTGCATAGAGCGTTATAACTAGTGTTTCCTATAAAAGTATTCGACTGTAGTCGCAGTCAGTGAAGACGTTGTCATATATTTTAAAAACTTCGTCCAAGTAATACGATTGACCGAAAATTGTAATTTGTTTTTTTTTTTTTTGTTTAGTGTTTGTGTGCCTTTTGGGGCACGAGCTGAGCAAATCACACCTTAACATGGCCTGAAATTTATTTGCCGTGTTCAACGCATAAGAAAGGACCTTTGCATCACTACACTAGTTTAAATCAGAGTTGGAAAAGTGAATAATAAAATTCGTGTTGGTGTGTTTTTTTAAAATAAAATTCTAAATTTAGTAACCGCTCATGGGATGCATTTCGCAGGGAAGCTTTTCCGATTTTGCCTCCACAAAATTGGTGCTCTTAAAAGAGGGGCATGTAATGGCACGTTTCACTGTAGTAGTTAATGACATTGACTTCAGCTGCATGCGATGTCATCAACAAAATAAGAAAAACCGGAGCCATGTCGACCAGCCAGACCCGCACATAATAAATTCTCTCAGTTGACTCTGTACTTGTATGTTAACTTTTCATTCCAATTATTAATTTACTCGTATAATTATCATTTAATGTTTAATTTAAAACACACCTCTTGCAGATAATTTTCAAAAACTCATTACAGTGATTAATTCAGAAGTGGTAGCAAAATTATTTTGGAAAAATTGTTGGCTTACATGCTGCGGCGAAGTAAAACAACATTAATTTGTACGTGTTGACCAGGTGTGAACATAATAAGCAGCCAACAAAAGCTCAATTGACTGGTTGCCTTTTAAAGTGTAACCATTATTTTTTTTATTTTATATTTTCGACATAAAATATAATGATGTAAATTGTACGGCAGGCAGTGTATAATTTTATTATTTAGTTTTTGTTAAATTGCTATAATTATGCCATAAAACTAACGGCATTTGTACGAGTAGCTGAGAGGAAAAAAGCTGCATCAACAAGCTGTTGTTAACTACATAAATGATTGTGTTAAATATAATAAAAGACACGCTCACACACAATTAAATGTTTATTTTAATAATTATTGCAATTAAATGCAATTGCAGGGAAATACACTGTAATAATTATGAACGTGCTTGAACACATTCAAGCTTAAAAAAAAGCACCCACCATGAACTTTTTTTTATAAATCATTAAACCATTAACTGGAAGTTCCTTGTGTGACTGAATCTTAAGAACATTTTCTAACAAGAACGAGTATTGAATTCATTAATAAGAAGAAGAGTGTGGTGAGTTGCCACTTCTATCTTTCCTTTCTTTTCTTGCTTTCTGTCTTGCCTGCCTTTTCTTTCTTGCTTAAGTCATGCCTGTTGAATTTATTTCTTTTAAATTTAAGTATGTGAATATGAAGCATTAACTAATTGCGATAAAGTAGAGAATCCATTAAATATTCTGTAACAGCAGTGGATTCTACTGCTGCTCCTCACTCCGCAAGAAAAGTGCTCTTTTTTGCTAAACGAACTGCATATCGTTTTTCCATTACGTTGTTGTTCTGAAATTGCGGTTTTTGTCTTGCCATATTAAAGTTATTTATAGTGTTCGTGCGAAGGCACTCCGAGGCCAAATAATAATTTCTGTAGGCTGCTGCAAGCCTGCACCAACTTACAGTTAGAAATGATTTTCTTCAATTATATGTTTTCGTGTTTTAACACACATCATCTCCTATTACGAACATGAGCCTAATGAAACTCTCTCCATATCTAGTGCTGTAATAATTCATAAAAATAGTCCGATTACACAACTCTGCGTAAACAAAATGCTGCTCTCAGCCAATCAGAACTACTCAATTGAGTGAGAAATAAATAGAAATTGAAAAGCACTCAATAAATCTGAATGCAGTCGTATTTTGTACTCTTTTTCCAGGGGAATCATTCCCTTGCTGTGTTTTCAAGTAAAAGTACTAAAATAAAAATTAAATTTTTCGCAAGCTCACGGGATTTCACCGAGCCAATGACTAAACTAATAAATACTCCCATTCATAAAAGCGCTATTGAAATATGACAATATTAATTTGAGCTGTTGCTGTAACTCAACACTAATTTATTATTCATTATTTTAATTTGCTCTATTAAAATCGTGTTTGACAAGGAGAAAACTGTGTGCATGCATTCTTGGCATTTCATTAGTGTTTTACTGTGTAAAAGTAATTTGTAAAACATGTAATAACATATGTTACCCCCAACCCGCATATTCTAATAAAGTTTATTAATTTTTTCTTTTTTTTTTCTCATGTTTGTTAAGTTCTCATTCCGATGTTGTTTACAGTGATTGTGTCATTTAAAAATATTGTTTCATCATATCGCATGCAGATTTTATACTTTTCGCTTTTGAGGTCAGGCGATCAACAACTAACGATGTTGTTAACAAACAACAAATGAATCCCGCTCCTCGTTGGGGTTAATTGTTGGAATGTTATTAATATGTCGTGAGTAGCAATTGGCTGTTAGAAAAATAAATGGAGAGAAGAATATTTTTATTAAAAATTCCTATTAAATATTTTAAAAAAAAAATTATTTTAGTAAAGTTAGCATTTTAGCATTTTTTTTTCTACTGATCGTTTTTATATTGATCGTTAATTGTCGTTATAAAAATAATAAAAAATTTTCAAAACCAACAAAAATTAAACAAAATATGCTTTCAAACAAAAACCATTGAAACTATTAAAAAAAAAATTTTTTTAATAAATAAAATATTTTTTCTTTTTTAAAAGCATTCCGTATTAAAAACTACTAAGCTTGTAAAAAAGGGTGAACAGCCAATGTTGCTGTTTTGGAAATAATAAACATTTCTTGATCCGCTTTGCAAATAACACATAAAGAAAGTGATTGAAAGCAGAAAGCATATCATAATAGTAAATTTAAATAATTTTAATAAATCAAATAGATATAAATTTAAAAAAAAATATAGCGTATATTTAATCATATGTATAATCGGCCACCTGAACGTACAAAACAAACTTTTTCTTCTTGTAATTGTTTTTTTTTTCAAATTTAATCATATTGTGTCCGCCCCCTCAACGTACAAAACAAACTTTTTCTTCTTGTAATTGTTTTTTTTTTCAAATTTGGTTGGATTCTATAGATCTTTGCAGAGAATTTTTGTTACCCTAATGCCAAGACTGGGCTGGCAGTGGTTCTCATCGCTATATTTTTCCCCCCTTTTCTTAATTGTTTGATGTCTTACCAAGAGTAGAAACAATTCTCTTCTTCTATATCACAATGCCTTATCTACCTGAAAGGAACATTTTCAAATTCACATTATTTTTAAGAAGAGCTTCATGTTTAAAAATTAAAACGTTTCTCTATTTCAGTACCTCTGTGCTCTGTACTCCTTTACCCCAATAAATAAATCCTTCACGCTATTTATTAAAAGCCAACCGAAAATAGCAACTATGGCAAAAGCATTAGCATATGTCTTGCTTTAGCACTTTAAATATCTGCTGCACTTAATCACGCCATATTTGTGTAGCGTCGATAGCAACATACCCATGATCGTGCAACCAGCGCGTATGTACACGAATGCATTACAGTGGTTAGCAGCAAACGCGTGAAGTGCGTGTCAAAATGTGTCACAAGTGAAATTTATGGATGGGGAGAAGGAAAAACACACTTTTTTTGTTCGTTTTCATTTTGCTGCCAGCAGACATGGTAAAAGTGCAGCAGTCAGTTTTGCCGTGTTGCAAGTGTTTCACACTACGGCCACTAATTGTCGATGAAAGTAAGCGGTGCAATAGAGCCTCGTGTACTTTAACACAAGTGATGTGGCATGATCATCTGTTTCTGCTGCGGCCCCCTTTATTAAATGTTGCATGTAAAGTACATGAGGTAATTAATAGTGACACTTGTGTGTCAAAATATTTTGCTTTAAAAATAGAATCTGCTTGAGAATATCGCAAGATTTATATGTTCGGCGGTCTGATGTTCCCCCTGCATACTCGTTATTGTTAAATGTGTACATGAAAATGTTAATGGGTTAATTTCAAATTTATTGAAATGTTAATTTGTTGCCGCCATTAATTTTTTATGCGTGTGTGTGTGTGTGTGTGTGTGCGCGCTCGTGTCTTTTAGGATCTTGTTCTTATCTGGGGAGCAAAATTTCTTTATTGTAAAATTTAAAAAAAAAATTCGAATATCATAAAACTTTTTTATTATTTTTATCAGAGCAGTTGGCTGTAAAAAATAGTGCCTGTTCAGGAGTATTTTCCAACAGCAGCATAATTTTAGGCTGCGTTAGCGGAACCGGAGATGTGAAAATTCGTTTCTTCTCCTGGCACAAGTACACTCAAAATATTCTGTAAGTAAAATGAACTGAAAATATAAATTAAATGCAGTGATAAACCAGATAAAAAGTGGGCAAAAGTATTTCTATTTAAGGAAAAGTTCACTTAAACTGTAATGCTGGAAAATTAATTTTCTTAAAAATGAATCTGTTTCCTTTTTACTTATGAAACAACTAAGTTGAAGGTTTCTAATATTTATTAATACGATAAATACCACTGACTGTAACTGAAAGTCCTTATTTGAGTGCTTTAGTTATTTTTAGTGACTGTCGGATGAAATTAATGAACGTCTTAAATTAGTTAAAATTAAAAATATATCTGTTTACACTCTCTATAAAAAAAAAAAATTAAAACAATATTTTCTCAAACTTTTAAATGCTGCAAAAAATATTTCCTGATTTTTTTCCAAAAATTTTTACTGCAATCATTTAAAAAAAAAAAACAATTTTTTGCCTATAAAATTTTATTTATATTATATTTTTATACACTATATATTTTTTTTATATTATTTTTCTCATTTCATATGTTATAAAAAATCTGTTAGCACTTATTAGTTATGGAGACTCAATGAATTCCTTAATAATTTCCTTATATCCCACATCACTTTATTTGTAAAGGAGTTTAATTTGGTCCTGCAGCCGCATATCCCTTTCATGCTACTTGAAGCCATGCCAGGCAAATATCGACTTCTAAGAACTCAATATTATTAAAAATATTGTTTTAAGTAATAATATTTTTTTAAATGGCTTCAGCTCCGAATAAGTATGCAATAACAGTTGATGCACCAGTTCAAGTCTCAAACCCAGTCCATTGTTTTTATTGAAACATATTTGCAAAACTCAACGAACCAATTCAATATTCGAAAAAAGATTTCTTAAAACATACATTTTAAAAAGTATTTGAATTTTATTTTGTTTTCTTTTCGTAAGTCTTTATTTGTTAAACATAAGCAGAATAAAAATAATAATAATAATAATATTGTTGGATTTAGTGTTTTTATAACATTTTTATCAAAGAGCTTTTTCTTTATAAATAAAGTCGTAAAAATATTTGCTTTTTACAAACAACAATAACTTTCGGTGTATTAAAGAACCATAAAAATAAATGAAACGACATACTAAAATTTATTAGAAGTCTTTAAGTTTATACCAGACACTAAATAAATTAAATGAAATATTGGTTAACTTTCAAAAGATATAAATCTTTAATCAATTCATAAAAAAAGCTTTGAAGTTAATAAAACATAAAAAGTTCTTGCAAAATAGAAAAAGGAAAAATTAAAATATTTAAATTCCACAGCATTAACTTATTTATAAAGTTTCTCAACAATATTATTTTATTTACTTTACCGATCGATAAATGAGCTCGTCGTTCAAATCCCACAACGCGTATCCACAAGTCCCAGGATACTAATCAATACTGTAAGCTTTTTGTTAAAGCAACGAGAGTACGTGTAAACTTTTATACAACAATACTCTAAGAGTGTGTGCAATATATCATAACTTAACGCAAAACTAATTTAGTAGATGGTACAGGTCGACCCCGCTATTTGCAAATAATGTTTCGGATTTTAATTTACAAGTTTCGGACAAAAATTGCTAAATAAATTTTTGCGTTATTTTCCTAATTTTTTTAAATTATTTTTATTAGTGTAATGAATAAGTAATGAACAGCCTACTAAACAGGAGTTCGTAGGTTCGATTCCAGCACAGAACCTGAGTATTTGCCTGCAGGAAAGCTCAAAGCATTACATGTTGAGTTGGTGCAAAAAAATACTTACAATACACTTCTTGTTTACAAAAATTTTTGTTTTCTCAATTAAAATGTCCAGGCAGGACCTTTGCTGGTTTCTTCTCTTTTCTCCCCCATTATATGTTTTTCAGCGCTAAAAATCCTTAAGCTTTTTGGTGCAGAGTAATGACATGCACTAAGCCAATCACAACATTTGGCATAAAATTTGGCATGTCGTACATCAATGTCTGTCAATCCAGAAACTTCCGCTTCAAACCCCTTTCACTGCTCAAATAATAAAACATTTTAAATACGAAATTTTTTTTAAAAAAAAAAAAAAAAGCTTGAAATGGTATTAAAGTGTTATTAAGCTGACATTCTTGTCTAAAACATTTAGGAAAATGGAAAAAAATAGAATTTCAATAATAATAAAAAATAATTCTTTAATATTTTTATAAATCATTTGGTTTCGGGTGACCATTTCCGACCAATAATCGGCCAAATTGTCAGCTCTATTCATGATTAAAAAAAGGAATTAAAAAGGGAAAAGACTTCCTTTCATCTTATTCGCAAGTCCAGTGGAGGCAGCCAGAAATTCTATTAGAGGGCCAAAAAAATGATTTTAACTCGTTTTAATAAATTAATTATTCACTAAAATAAAATGTGTTTCTTGTCTGCACTGGACACACTACAAGACAAAGAAGGGCATTTTCAAGCACAAGTCTATTTGTCACGTACGTGATTCTGAATTAGCACAGTAAATTTATTTAATTACAAGCAGTTGTGCAATCAGCAAACTAAATGGAAATTGGAGACTTTTTTAAACTTGAAACAATTAAAGCAGTTCCACATAAATCACTTTTTTTATAGAAATGCCTTCTCAACTCTCTATTAAATCCATGTCATTGGCGGGAAATGCAATAATGTTTAATCTCCCATGTTTCTGACGTAACGTCTGGTCGTGAGTTCGAACGCCACTAATTATTAGTAAATATTAAACATTCGCTTTTATTTAAAATCTAAAACAGAATAGAACTGCTTTTTCAAAGTCGTTTTACACTTAAATTATACTTTTCGGAATTCAAGTGTACAATAAAGAATTTCTTTACTTATTAGACGAGCTTAAAGCTTATATGTATATGAATAAAAAATATTGTTGGCGTAAAGTGGTACACAAACAATTCGTTAACAAATAGCAAGCAAATTTAAAAAAAAAAAATTTAAATATGAAATTTTATTATTTAAATGCTTAAAATTAAGAAAATTGAAACCATTAAAAAGTTATAAAAAATTTTTTTTTTTCGGATTCCTTTTAAACTTTTTGTAATTTTCTATAAAATGTGTCATATGGTTGCAAAGTAAATTAAACACTGAACAAGAGCGTTAACGATATGTTGCTGAGTCTACTCGGTGTTACTGCAGGTCACTTTGCACCGAATGACCCTACCGGTACCGCCATTGAATATGAGCCAACTGCAGCAGTGCCACCAATTACTGGATATCTTACTCAAGGGCAGTTCAGTTCGGTAAAAAAACAAAACAGCAGAGATGGCCACCACTTGGTCCCGCTGTGCTGCCTAAAAAATCGAAGGTCCCAAAACATTTGGTACCGCAGTGTTACCTGAATAATCGTAAAGGGCATACAATAGAGAAGAGAGAAGTAAGAATAGCTCATGAAATAGCAGAGTGACAGAAACGCTATTGTAGAAAAGTGAAGGCAGTGAAAGTGGCTTAGCTTTACTATATGAACCAATCGCCCATCCTAAGGGAACTGAAACCAATAATTTATAAATTAAAGACCCCTTTTTCTAATTGGAAATTGAACCATGTGAAAGGCATCAGCGGTGGCAGTTAAGCTTTTTCACATGTAGCACACAGTTTCCTATGCTGCTTTAGCTTTCAACTAAAATTCTCGTAAGCCATTTTTAAATTGTCATTTTCTGCCTAAACAGTTTACTTTTTCAGATAACATTTTCAACGTAATGCAACGCTCCTTTAACTCATTCTTGATTATAAAATATATTTATTAAAGAAAAGCACTTAAACTTTAAACAAAATTGACATAATTTTTAATGGCGTTTTTTTAACAGTTTTATTTTCCTTAATCGAATCGTGTTTTGGCAAATGAAAGATACAAAAATTGTTGTTTTTTACAAAATGTTTAAGGAGGGGGATACATACGCCGCACATGTAAACGTGAAAATCTTAATATAAATAAATTAATGTGAGTGGCCAAGTTAGATGGTAAAAATTAATAAATTGTTTTGCGCTCGTACTTACTTGTATCTGCATTTAAAACAAATGCAGTCAACATTTAGCACATATTGGCTGGCGCCATATAAATATTTTTGTGTTCAAAGCAAAGAAAGAAACAAATCATTGCACTCCCCATATTTGTATGCACGTACTTGTTGTAGTTGTTGTTCCCCTTCCATTCAAACTCTTTTCGCAAAAACATGCACAAATTTTGTAGTTGCCTGTTTTTGCATAATTTTTAATAAGACAACATGTTTTATTTTATTTATTTATTATTACTATTATAATTTTTTTGTAAGTTTATTATTATTATTATTTTAATATTTTTTTTATTATTAACTACATTATACGAACGAAAATACTTCACAATTTAGCGAATAATAATTTATCTTAAACGAAAACATTGAAAATGCAATACATACGAGTGCATGCGTACGTGCACGCACACAAACGAAATGTATGCTTTTTAAAAAAAAGCTCCATTTAATTGCATGAAAATTTGGTGGTGGCTGCGCTCGCAACTATAAATCTATACAAAATGTTTGATTAATATTGATAGATTGAAATGAAAATAAATTTCAAACGAATGGCTATTTTATGACCCAAAAACTGTATACGAGTAAATTGTGGTGTGTATTAAATAAAGTGGGCAATAGACAGGCCGAATAGTTAACGAAATATTTGTAACTGTTATGGGTAATGATGGCAATGAGAGTTGAGAGAGATGATGGACATCAGAAATGTTTTACAAAAGCATTATTTTACAAAACTAACCAGTAAATGAATATATATATATATATATATATATTATTTTTTTTAATTATTTTTATCTTAAATTTCAAAAATTGAAATAGACAAACTTTAGCTTTACGATCGCCTTTAATGCATGCCAGCCACACAGCTTATGAGTGGCTTTTGTTTAATGCCTTTAATGCTTTCATCCACACAATTCCACATTAAAGTCATTCTAGTTTGTCTTGTCTCCTACTAAAATTATTTTAACAATTATAAAATTAATTTAAAGAAGTATTAAATTCGCAAAAAAAATATTAATTAAAAAAAATTATTAATAAAAAAAAATAGAGCTAAAGTGGCGAAATTAAAAACAAAAATTTTTTGAATTTTCTTATTTATTAATAATTAATAATAATTGCACAGGTAATGTTTAAGTGAGTTGAATGAGTTTGACTGCCAAAAAAAAATTTATAAATTGCATATGGGTGTGTGTGTGTATGTGTGCTAAAACGAAAAATATGGCTGGGAATCCCATTAAAGTCCCCTTTCCACCATTGCAATTTTGTTAAATGCAATTTCTTGAAATTCTGCTTTGAGATTGCAATAGTGTTCACAATAGTATTGCAATTTTTGTATTTCTTATGTCTTCTTTTCTCTTGTTCGTTCTTAGTGAGAATTGCAAAACAAAACATAATTGCAGAGTATATGAAATTCTCTACCCATTCCCAAGCTTCCTACCTCTTTCACCTAAAATAATCAAGAATTGCTGCAACAAAATTGCAAGTGGGGGGACGGTGACAAATTATTTCAAATCGCGTAAATGAATATTCTCTCTGACGAGAGAAACTCTTCCGTAACTTTCTCTTTATCTTAACGAAATGTATCTATAAGATAGTATTTAATTCATATAATCTTCTCTTAAATGAGCTTGCTTTGATATAGTTTTATAGAGTTTTCCGCTTCATGCTGATGAGTTGAGGTAAACCCAAGCAAACTGCTGCACTTGAGTTTAGCTTATTATCGCTTTGAGCTGTTTTAGCCTACCCGGGACATAATCAAAGGTAGCGTAATTTCTCTCTGTGTGATTTTTCTAAAAATAATGAGTTTACCGAATTCGAACAATTCAAGTGAAATCGAAATTCTTTGAATTAACTAATACAGGAAATACTGGCAGTGTTGCCAGCCCAAACTTCTTCGTCCTTTATTAAAAAATTCCTCTACTAAAAATCCTCTTTCTACCAATAATGATCATCATTTTCATAACTTTCATCGTTAAACTTTTCTTGCAAGTGTTTCTTTAATTAATAAATAATTTTTAATATTGTGTATAATTTTATTGTGGAAATTGTTCTCTTTTCCATTATTGTTTTATTTATTCTCAACATTTTTTATTTTTTATTTTTTCATATTTCTCTGCATTTTACGATTTATTGTTTTAAGAATTTGTTTTGTTTTATTAAATTTCATTAAATATTCTACTCACACTTCATTTTTAATGCTTTAAATACAACCTTTTAGAATTGTATCACCCTTTTTTTCATGCAATGCGATTTGTTTAGTTTAATACTTTTTTTTTCTTTTTTCTGAATTATTCTCTAAACGTGATTTGATTATTTAAGTTACTCTGAGTTTATTAAATTGTTAAGGGGAAGGGGGTGGGGGAACAACAAAAAATATTTATTATTGGTTATAAATTCCTAGAAAAGGTTAGAGACACAATGTGTACGCCAAGAGAAATTGTAATCAATTATTTATATAATTATTGTTGTTAATATTATATTGTTTGGTTTGTTTTTATTTTATTTTAAACTACGTGATTTTAAAAGCGTGTAAATTGCATGTTTAACTCATAATTATGTATAAAAATAATTTTTATGAAATAGTTTTCTAGAGTTTTGGTTGAATGGATTTATGTGTTTCATTGAAATGAATATTTTGTGTCTGCCATCGCCGATAATGAGGTAGACTATGAACGATACGCTTTTCAATGCCAAGCTTTTGGAATTGTCTAACTGTTTTTTTTGCATGCAATACGATTTATTTAGTTTGTAGATTAATTTGTTAACACAGTTTGCCTTGCTTGTGAGACAACACATGCCCCAGTGTGCAGTATATATACAATTCGTTTTTTCATGCAAATCATTGATAAGCTTTAAATCTGCTCTCTTGAATTTAGCTTACATCGCTATGGAAAATTTCACTATTTTTGTAAACATCTTGTGCAGGACGAAGTATGAGTTCGCGATTGTGTCCTGTAGCGGCTCATCGCCACTATTTTATATACATATATTGAGAGGCTCAATAGTACTAAATACAGTCTTAAATGCTCAATTAGAACACAGTCTACTAAAGCGGAGGTCGCGTGTTCACATCCTGGCTAGACCCTGGGACCCTCCCTTTTTTTACATATATATTGAAAAGCTCAATAGTACTAAATACAGTGTTGAATGTTCAATTAGAACACAGTCTACTAAAGCGGAGGTCGCATGTTCGATTCCTGCGGGTTGTTTTCCTCTGGACGAACCGAAAGCTTTCCATATTAAATTAGTTAAAAGTTGGTTAGTAAAAATATAAAACTGAACTTTTTAATACAAAAAAAATTGTGGTAGATATTTATGCGGTTTTACCCATAAATATATAAAATAGTTTGTCTGCTACCTTTGTTTTACTTATTACCCAGTTTCTGTTTTTGGTGGTTTTCATATTTGATCATCTTGGGAAAATTTTGAGCAAATGGGTTTTGAAAGTTTTGATTTTAGACAAAATTTAACCTCTATTTGAATAAATTTCTGAACTTGTTTTAAAAAGTACTGAAAGCATTTCAATGGAATTTAAGTTTGTGTTAAAATAAGATTATAGAATATGAGTATAGTTTACGTGAAAAACGTCTTCCTAATAAAAGAAAATATGGACAAAAATTGGCTATAGATAAAGTTAAGATTGGCCTTTTCGATATCAAAAGGCCCTCTTTTTGAGCCAGAACAAGTTTAGACCTTCTCCAACATATTTCATTACATAATTATAATGTTATAATTATAAGGCTAAACTATACGAGTATATCAGCATCAGGCAAACCTCCTCAAAAAAAGTCCCCGATAACCATATTTTATTGATTTTATCTCTCTGATATACAGTACTCGTATCTGCCATCAAGTCAAAGTAAATACATTCCACTCAAACTGTCTTTTCAATACAGAAATAATTACTCACTTGTTTTGTTATAATTTTTATCACAATCTCCTCAATTTATTAAATTAATGTTGGAAAACTGAAGTAATAAACTTGCTGGAGACACATTAAGACATACGAATGGCAGCAAATGTATTGGAAAATAATTACAGCAAATTAAGGAAAGAAAATAATAGCCAACATATATAAATTAATTTAGTGAATTGCTAACTGGCAGTGGGTGGTTCGATAAACTTAACTTTTGTTGAGTGACGCCCAAAACTACTCACACTGCTGCCACTAACACACATACAAAATTCTTTTACAAACGAAACATCATCATTTACTTTTGTTTGAATAAACTCCGATGTCAGAATGAAGTTTATATAGTACAACCAGAGACTGAACCAATCCACGTACATGGGAGTACAACATGTATACGAAAACTTTACCAACTTTTGTTGGAGTTGTAATTTAGATGCAATTTAATAAATATTTCCTGGCAACATTTTTGTTATTTTCCAATTAGAATAAATATGCGTTTGCTATTACTAGAATAATTAATGTAAAATTAACAGGTTGACCCCTCCACTCTGACTCTTTAAAAATTACGACAAGACTAACTTCAGAGAAGTCTCTTCTGTCAATAGTCCTTTCTGCCAACTCCCTCGTAATGCATAACATGAGTAAGGAGGCGTGGTCTTGAAAAGAAAAAGTAGAACAACAACATTGTTTTTTTTTTTTTTGCTGAATAAGTATTTTTGCATATTACACTGTCTGACAAAAATGAAGGAAAAAGCAGGAATATGGAACTGTCAACCGATTTTCAATTTACAAACGGTAAAGAGGAAGAAAAGACTTGGTCCTTTCATATTTTATATCATTTAAGAAAGTTTAGGATAATTATGTGCAGTTTTTACTAAATTAATTTTCATTTTCGACTCCTCTATAACTTCGATATTGGCGACGTTCTTAATAGTTATCATTTAGGAATTTTTTCTCTTAGAATATACTCGATTATAAATAAAGCGCAGCGTTATGCTTAAAAATCTCTTAGAAAATTTACTTTGTTCCGTAATATTTTATAAAGATACTTTATTTTTAAAAATAATATTTCCAACCACCTTTTCATAATACATTATTCCTTAAAAATGTCCCCACATTTGCAATTACTATTTGATGAAACTATTCGAGTTGCTGCTCCAAACTGTCTAGGAAGATGAATTTAATCAGTTTAATGCGCTCGGGTGTTTCAACTCTTCTGCTACGTAATAAAAACGGTAGGGTGTATTATGGGTACAACCGTGGCCAAAGAAGGATATCGCCGAGTGGGCAGGCTTATATTTTACAGCAACATATGATGCTCGTCTTTCAACTCTTTCCACTTAACTTGTAGACTTTGGCTAAAAGTGCTTTTAAAAATATTAAGGCTAATCAATGAAAGCCGTATGCTTGTAAACAGCTGACCGATTTCCTTACTTCAGTTTTCTCATCATTCTGTGAAAAGTTTATAAAAATTTGATTTAATTTGTTTAAATGTATTATTTTATTATTTATTATAAATTATTATTATTATCAAAAGGCAATTCTTATAAAAAGTTTTACAAGATTTCAACACTTCTTGGGGTGGCAAATCTTCTATTTGCTGATACACTCAAAGCAGTTTCGAAATATTGTAAAAAGTAAAAATTTTTATTTTAAAAACTTTTTATACGAACTAATTTAGCTAATTGCTAAATAACCGATTTTTAATCATTTTTCTTTTTAAATTATATAAATATTGTCGTTAATCTCGTTTCTGTTGTTACTATTTCGCTCTTCTAGAGTTACGTGCACTATAATTGCATTATTTTCAAAAAGTATTTTTTTTATATTTTTCTATTTGCTTAGAAAATGTTAAATTTATATATACTTAAAATATGTAAATAAGTAGCTTTTTTATAATTAATACTGCCTGCCATAATTCACTACGATTGCCATATTTTTAATGATGGATCTCAACACCTTTACGAGCGCTGCTTAAACACAAAACCTAAGAATTACCAAAAACTTATTTATATTGCTTATGAAATAAAATCGAGCCATTCTTTTAGAGTTAAACTAATTAATGATAAAATACGCTTAATGATGAAGAAAAAAGAAAACTTTGGCATGAGCTTACAAACAAGTAAAATTCTTTGAGAAGAATGGTGCCTAAAAGTAGGCAAGAGAAAATCTACAAATTTTTATATTTGCTCAAGAGTTTTCAAACTTGACACACATTTTTAAGGTCGCAATAGAGTCAAACTGTCTCGCCCCTCATTTTGCTTGCAATTACCATTAAAATAAATACTATAACCTCATACTGTTATAATAATACCCAACTCAGTCACGCACACGTTTATTATAACAAATTAAAGAAATAAACGCATGTAGTGTTCTTGTTCTTTGTTGGCGTATTTAACCAACAAAAGAAATTAAACTTAAAATGGCAAAAGCTTGTAGCATTATGTTAACCTCTTAAAGTAGATAAAGTAGAATAGAAAACGTAAAGCCGTAAACTTTTGTATTTTGCGGTTATGAGCACTGATGTGTGTGTGTGTGTGTGTACACAATACATGCACACATTCTTAATTATGTACTTAAAATGTTGCCTACTTTTAGGCCATGTCTACAAATTATGGATTTGCAATCCTTACGAAATAGTTAGATTTGTCGTATCTTTATTTTCAGCTTTTTCATTTGGTATACAATATCGCAATAATCCCCGCCAAGAACTGGCAAATATCTTAAGACTTTTTATAAAATAAGTTAAAGCATAGAAGTTTAATTACAACTGTGATAGTGAAATTATATATAAATATAAATTAATTAATTATTTAATTACATAAATTAAAGCTGCTCAAATTTTATTTGCAATTTCATCATTTGTTAAATCAAATACAAAAAAATAATACAAAAAATTATTTGATTAAAAAAAATGTTTCGCTAAAATAACAAATAAATTGATTGTTTATATAAATAGAAAAAATTAATATTGAGCAGAATATTAAAAAGGTATTTAAATTAATTAAATTGATTGAGTATCGGCTCTTCTTTACACTCACAATGTGTTTCCTGAGGTGGCACTGCATTATATCTGAGGAATGTTGATGAATTCTACTCTAATTGGGGAATAAAGATTAACAGCGAAAAAAGTAATGCCATTTTTTTGAGAAATGCTTCCGGGAAATGTAAATATTTTGTGATACCGGAGAGCAGAATATTAAAGCTGTATTTGAATGGCAACAATATCGCATTTAAGGATACAATGAAATACCTTGGTGTGAACTTAGTAAGCTTCTGAAATTTAATGGTCACGCGCTGTATAATATAGAGAGCGCGAATCGTGTGAAGGGAATATAATATATATATGCGAGATTATTTAACAGCAGAAGTTTACCGGTAAGGACCAAATTGCTTTTGTATTCGGGCACTTCTTCTTTATGCCTTTCCCATATGGTTTGCCACAACAAAAACCTTGATGGAAAAGATGGAGATTTTTGGGAGGCAGATTTTAGGGAAATAGATAGAGAGGAACTATAGGCATTTGTATAAAAGGTTCTCCAATAGTTAATGTATTTATAGTTAATGTATTTATAATTATAGTTTATAATTATTCTTAGATTGGATAAACAAGTTGCATAGGCAAGAACTAGTAATGTAATTAAAGTAATATATAATAGTTTTAAGTTTTCAAGAAAAAATAAATATTTGTAAAAAAATTCTATGTAATGGAAAAAAAGAAGCCTCAATAAATAATTAATAATAATAATAAATTGATTGAGTATCAGATCGTTATTCTTTAACAAGCGCTGATATTATTTAATTATTTCATTAAATTCTAAAAGGATATTCTCGTTATCTGAACGAAATAGAGTTGAAATTCATCAACTAGAAATGGTTAAGGCCGAAAGTTCGATTGACACATAAATTAAAAAATTATCGTGCTTAATCAAAAAGTTATCATACTTAAAA
Source organism: Ormia ochracea (assembly GCA_963402855.1). NCBI lineage: Eukaryota > Metazoa > Arthropoda > Insecta > Diptera > Tachinidae > Ormia > Ormia ochracea. The sequence continues at coordinate 7,308,650 of OY727106.1, forward strand.
ATATACAGACGATTTTTTTGGAATTGTTTTTAGTAGTAAAATAGTTGAATTTTTAAGTAAAACAAAATGTTTAAAGATTAAAATTTAAATATTATGGTGTGCTGAAATCATAAATTCTCTGCCATTGTCGTTTTACATCAGTATGTTTGGCTTTGCAGCAACTATACTGCAGTTATGAAAATTCGCTTTTATTGCTTTTCTGCTTATCAATGAAAAAAACATCTTTTTTTCATTAGGAAATTATACTAATTAGGGGGAAAAAGTCTTCTAAAAATGTTTAATATATTTCAGAAGTCCTTTTTGCAATAAATACACAAATTCTGTAAATTGACTTGTAACATTTTTCTATTAACTTTATTAAACATTATTTTTTTTTTTTTTTTTTTGTATTTTTAATACTGGAATACTGGAGCAGATACCATATGTTGGTATTGTAGTTATTGGCATCTTTTATGTGATCCTGCTTGGCACTTTTCATTAGTTATTTAGTTAGAGCCAAACTGTAAAGATCTAAATAATGTGGAATAAATTTAAATTCGAAACAAATTTTTACAACGGCTTAATTGATTTGGTCTTTTTAGGAAAATAAACGAAAATTATTTTGAATAAATTTATTAAATTATTTTTTCTTGGCCGCAGGAAAACACCCAGGAATCGAACCCGCAGGAATCGAACCCGCGACCTTCGCCTTAGCAGGCTGAGCATTATTCATTCGAACACGGAGACATGCGGAAGCACTCGTAGGAACCTTTTTAATTCCTTTTAGCCAACATCGGAATGTTGTAATTTTAAATAATTTTAATAAAATTTATTCCAATAATTCAATCAATATTTTTATTTAATTTTTAATTATTATAATTTTAACAACAATCGTTTTATTGATTCGAAACCATTCAGTCCAATTGCATGTCGCCTTTTGCGCAACTTTAAAGTCACACTAATGCTGTGCATTAAAGTCCTCTACAACATTATTCATTCGCCTACGGAGGGAATTAAAAAAGTTTTTAAGAAAGTCTTTGCAAGTTCACTTACGTTGATACTAACAAAAGTTGCAATTATGCACTTAAAAGATTAAATATGAAGATTGAAGTAAAACATTTTCAATTGTCGTGTTTTAGCCGTGTGACATACACATGCCAATTAAATTTTTTTTGCTTAAAAAATATTTAAAAATTAATTTGATTAATAGTACAAAAAAAAAGTCTTTTTAAATAAAGAAACGAGAAGTTTTGTAGGGCAGTGTAAAGTGCGCTGGAAAACTGTTTGGTATGCAACAAGTTTCTCTTAAAATTTAAGTAATAAAATCTATAAAAAGATTATCTCGTACGTCCACAAAGCCATACAAATAAATAGCTAAGCATAAATTATTAATACATTTACGTGTTTTTCCTTCGGTTGAGTATTTTTGTGAGCCTAAAATTAGGCACTGTGCAACTGTGCAACTGTGCAGATTACCGTTATTGAGGCATTTATTGTTTTAAACCATTCAATGTCACAGGGGATTTACTGTCAATACATTGTATTTCCATGGTGAGGCTTAAGCAGATACCTGAACACATACGGCATACCCTCTATGCCAATAAATGCAAAAGAACAAACACACATACTCGTACTAGATCATGTAAATTAGTTTTATTGGTTTTCTTTTTGTTGGTTCTGTTATTGAAACACTATTGCAAATGTTTAAATATTATTCCTACAATATTGAGGACAATGAAGGTTGGTGGTTGTTGTTGTTGGCTGCTGGTGTTACTTGCATATTCAACTAAAGCATTTGTGGCTTTCAATGGCCTGCAACACACAGTATTTTGTTGAAAATTTAAATCCAACCGAATACTAAATTATTGATTTTGCCTCACAATTGTTTGCTAAGTCTGCCACTCTGTCTGGTTATTTTTATTGTATACTTTTATTTATTAAATATGTGTCCTTGCTGCGTTTATTGCAATTAATTAAAAGGTGTTAATTTGATACTTTAATATTTTTTATTTATATGATAAAACATAATATTTTAGATAGAAAAAATATGAGTTACTTGAATGCTATTGTGTCTACATGTAATGGCTTTTGTTATTTGCTTAAACGGAATCCTTTCTCTCTCACTTGCCAAATATGACAATAATTGTTTCAATTTTTATTATAATATTGATTATTTGTCAATAAACTTGACAGATTTATGAACACATATACATACGAAAATATATATTTTTTTAATTTAAGCAAATAAACTTATTGAAAAGTTAACATGGCAAAGGAATTTTGTAAAGTAGTTCATAAATTAGAAGTAATTTTATTAATTCAAAATAATTAATTCAGAAGTAATTAAGTAAATTGGAAATAAATTAGATTCAAAATATTTTTTTTTAATTTCGTTTTACTTGAATTTTAAATGTTAAAACGAACTTGTTCAACTTGTTATCTTAATAGTCTGCCATAATTTACACTGCCCTACAAAAAAAAAAAAAAAAAAAAAAAAAAAAAAAAAAAAAAAAAAAAAAAAAAAAAAAAAAAAAAAAAAAGACAAGAGACAAATTACTTGAGTATTTAAAAAAAAAGAAAATATAACTTCAGCTTTAAGTAGCTAAGAAATATTCAACTTATAGATTTTTCACAATTTATAGAGCCTCTACCAACATTTATCTAATGAGAGCATAAATAAGGAAAATCTTGAACAAAATTAATTGTTCGTATGACCTAATTACAGTATATTTGGCAAAGAGTCTATAAGATAATTAGAAGCTTTAAATAAATAAAGAAAAAAATAAGAAATAACACTTTAACAGTATTTTAGAAAAATATCTTTGAGGAAAATAACGAAACCTGCAGCAAAAGTATCAATTTAAACGACCATGACACTATAAGAAGCACAATGTTAAATAGAAAAAAAATTAAATAAAATAAAACTGCAACAGTAATTTGTCCCTTCTCTGTTTTTCTTTACAAAAAAAAATGCCCTAAATATTCCTTACGGCAATTTACTTTTACTCCGCACACAACGGCAATAATACAAAAACAATAACAACAAAAGCAGCACAAACAATTGAAGTAATTGCACGAAACGCACACATGCTTAGCTCTCCAATACATGTACATGGCAAGAAAAAGGAAAGAAAATAAAAGAAAAGCTCGACTTGAGAAAAAGTGCTCATGCAATATTAATTATGTAGTAGAAAGCGCAAATAGGGTTAAAGGAGAGAATGCATAATGAATTTAGGCATGTGTTGCATAAAAGACGGCATTAAATTGAAACGGAAATAGGAAAAAGGAAAAGGAACTTTAAGGTGGAAACATTGTACCAATAAAGTGAACACTTTACATTATTTTTAAACTCTTTTAGTTGGCAGCTTTTGAATTTCGATTCGTTAATACTTTTTCTAGGAAATCTATTGCCCCCAGTGCGCCGTGACTTTATATCACAACAGCCTAATCGAATTGTTCTTACTAGTGAAGAACTTTTTCATAAGTTTCTGTTTTGTTTAAAAGAAAAATCTACGAAAAACTATTTTAATCGATTAATATTCAATGTAATTTCTATAATCGTTAAAATTTGAATGTATTAAAAGGGGGAAATGGGCATAGGAGGGAGCTAGCTAACTCCTTAGTAATCATTTTCAATACGTTTTTACGTCAAATTTAATTTACTTTTTCAAGCTATATTTTTTTTGCGATATTTCGTTAGCAATTTGTCAATATTTTTAGAAAACTGTTCATAGAATATCAAAAAAAAAAAATAAAAATATAAAAACAGGGCCAGAAGCTTAAAAATTGAATTACAAAACAAAATAAAGAGTTTAATTAATACGAAATATTCGTTAGTATATTATTAAGCGGAATAAATAGTTTACCTTTTTTGCCAAACAAAGCAAATCTATTTTGAGTAAAAGCTTTTAATTTAAAAAGAGATCTCTGATGTATATTCGAGTAGATAAGAAGCTGATTAAGCTACTTGGGTTAGCATTTAGCACAGAGCTGTCCCACATAAACCTTATCGTCGTACCTTTAGTGTGCTTAATTAATATATCGCACATGCCGATATAGTTTTATAAATTTTTTTCTTCGTTGACTTTTTTTCGAGCTATCCATTCCTTCTGCTTCATTTATTTAATAAATAAAAATCCTTTTCAGCCTTAAATGACATTTCAAACTCGTTTGCTTAATATTTAACTAAATAAAAAATAATTAAATTACAGCAAACAAATAAATAGTATATATATACCGTATATAAAGTACCGCAGTATATTTTAGTACTGAAAGTACTTTGAAATATTGACAGTTATCGCTATGCATTGCATTTCCGACTCATGCCCTTGCCCATTCTCTATCTCTCTCCCCTATCTCTTTCCTTCTCTCTTTCCATATCTCTCTCTCTATCTCTCTTTTTCTTTCTTTTCTACTGCCAGTAACCGTGCGTTGAAAAAATAATGCCATTTCGCCAGTATGACCGTCTTAACAGTTTCAAAACCAAATTTACGATTTTTAGTTTTGATAAATTCCATTCTGCGATTTCTAACATTTTCTACAGATTCTCATTTAGTCTGTTTAGTTAATTTAGTTTTTCTTATTTCGTCATATGCACTGTTGCCAGAACTTCTAGAGGCCAAATCGTCAAATTCGTCAAGCAAATTTAGAAAATCGTCAAAAAAAACGTCAAATCAAAAATATTCAATTTTTTTTTAATTGTTTTATTAAACGTTAGACTTATTAACTATGCTTTCAAGAAATTGCCATAAGTCTATATATATCTTGATGAACTGCAATAAAATTAAAAATAAAAGTTATTAAAAGAATAAGTTAAAAGTTAAAATGAAATATGTATTTTTGAAACAGATAATTTATAAAAAAAATAAGAAAAACCTTTTTATGTGTAAATAACAGAATTTAATATTTTTAACAAATTGAAACTGAGTGTTGCAGGAGTTTGACTTGTTGAGTTTTATATAATCCTTTGTGTACAGGATGCCTTCTAAACAATCCTTTTCTAAACGATTGCGAACTTTTGTTTTATTTAAATTCACCTTAATGAATAGCTTTTCGGCATTTGCCGATGAATGTGCTAAACTTGGTAAAGGCAGAATTAAAATTCTGTTAAAAAATTCTTTAAAGTTTGTTCCGTTCCCTTCAAAAAAAAGTTTTTGATTCCAAAAATTTTAAATTTCATTAAGAAAAGCCGTAGTTTTTAGACCTACAATCGTCACTAGTGCATTTTGAGAGTTGAAAATCGTCAAAATACAGAGAAATCGGCTATTCTGGCAATAGTGGTCATACACTTGTCTATTTCATCTGGCATGAACTTAGCCGAAGGAAAGGCTCGGTACAATGAGTACTTTGTTGACGGATATTAACACAGAAAAAGATGAAATAGGATTCGTTGTCACTCAGCCTCAATTAGTATTATAATAATTTAAATTTATAAAATTAACAAATAATAATTATTAAATAAGTAATTAATTATTATTTTCAATATTCAAAAATTGCGGATTGGAGTTATTGAATTACAAAAAAATTTTTTTTTGCAATAAAATTAAAAAAAATTTTTTTTTTCGAAGTATTTTTTTTAATTTTTTTACTTTAATTGATTCCATTGCATTTTCGTTGGAAGTAAAATAAATACAAGCGAATTTTTTTTTGTCCTGTTTTACCGTTATAGAAATTAATTATTCGTTGAACAGAATAAATGCGCACAATCAATATGACAAACTTTAACTTTTAAAAAACTGAGTTGAATACAATTGTTAGCTCACCTCAGGAAGTATGTCTTCCTCTGAGGAAAAGCCAAAACTTGCAAATGGAATTTTTATATGCAGAAACACTGAAATGATTTTATTAAATAACTTGAAGGGGAATACAAGGCTGGAAGGTGAAAAAAAAAATTTTTTTTTTCGCCATTTTTCTTGAACAGCTTTTTAACTCTGGTCACTCTGGTCACTCTGCTCATACGCGTATACAAAATGGTTGAACACATCTTGGAGTTGTCTTGACATAATTTTGCAAATAATTCCAATAGTTGATAAATTTAATGCGATGCAAGCAAGCATTGTATTTGTGCACTTATAATACATTCGTTAATACTATATAAATTTTTGCTCTATTTTATTTTTAGGCCCACTATGCGGTGGTCAATGTTGTTCGAATTCAACGGAAATTGATTTAAGAATAAAAGCTACAACCGAATTTGAGCGCCTGCTGCATCATCATACAAAAAGTTTACGTGGCATTCTCGAATCAACAGCAAATTTATTTCAATGTAAGTCGAAAAAAGTTTAATTAATGCAAGAAAAAATATCAAATGCGATTTTCATGAATCATACAAATAAAATACAATTTGATTGATGATGGCTTTTTCGTAGTTGCAGAAAACAAAGAACTTTTTATGAATATTTAAAAGTTTGTTTCATTAAAGCCAAAAAAAAAAACCCCCTCCTTTAAAAGTCATTCCCGAAGTTTTTGTGAAATCGTGAAGAATGTCAAGAAATAACAAATTATTTCCTTAGAAAGACATACAATTAAGAAATTAATCATTTAAATATATATCCACAACTAACATTAATATTAATTTTTCATTTATATTATTATTAATATTCTTCTTTATGTTGTCAAACGTTTGTGCCATTCCATAATAAATAACGAAAGAAAAAATGAGCCACTGCCAAAATGAAGTAAATTTACACACAATTGCAAAAGGAACGGTGTGAATATCAAATTATTTAAAAATTAAAAAAAAAAAAAAGAAAATAGTGAATAAATATTGCAATTTAAATTCGCAAAATGTGTGCAAAATTAAATATTTTTAAACATGTTTCGTTACTAAACAGGAAGCCAATTAATTTTGAAATGATTTACATAAATGGAAAAATAATAATAAAGAGGAAATAAAAATTAAGAGAGAATAGTAAGTTGTGGAGTTATTGTAATTTAATTATTATATAGGCATATTTCGGACAGGAATTATTAGTGTCCGACGACCTCTTTCGGCAATTGGTTGCATTCATACGGATATTCAATGATATTAATTCTAGAGAAGAGTATACAGCATGTCTTTCTCAAGCTGGTTTAGGTAAGGGTAAAAGGAGGAGCAAATGGCAGTTATCTGCTTGCTGGGCGCTCCCCAAGCGAAAGGAGGTGAACAGTTTTATGGCTGTAGGAACCCGATCTCGTGAGTGCAGTTTTTCAGCCAGATCCTCTAAGAGAAGTTGCTACAAGAGAAGTTCTGTCTGATAGGCCCGAGCGGTACCGATGTACCTTTACTTTAGAGTGTCCTTTTGGTATCCTTATCCAGCAATTTTAATACATGCAAGTTTTTTATAATCGCTAAATATCCCGTCCATCAATATCAGCTAAAATGTCTTCAGGATATGTTTTAAATTTTTTCTTACAAAATACAATTTTGTCGAATGTTTGTATAAACAGGGATCAAGAAGAAGGAGGTAACGAACCAATTCTGCCAAAACTTTTGCTTCCAACTTTCAAGAAGTGTATAAAATAAAAAAGCGTCACTGCGCGTCTCTATGGTGTGAATTTTACCGGAACACACATTTTGTTGTTTTATTTTCGCTGTTCGGTAGCACTGTAGATTTTATTGAAGTGGAGCCCAGAGAAGCCCACAATATGTAAAAGACTTTATAAACCGATTTTATATGATGAAAGGAACCACTTGAAGCAAAGTCTTACACGTGATGAGTTGCCTCTAAATTTAATTTAATTTCTCTTTGATCGTTCAAGTAAAATTGTGAATTGATTTTATTTAATTGCTTGTGCATGCCCATACGTGCGTGGTTTCAATTTATACAGAAAACCACAAATAAAAATTTATTTTTAAGGTTTCTATATTAATAGTTGGCACTTAATAGGATTCCTTGATTTCATATCACTTAAATGTGAATAATATTTTTTTGGTAGACGACCATTTTCAAGTTAATTGTAGAAGTTTTTAAATCTTCTTTCAAATATTTCCACTCCTCTTTTAATATAGTCTGCAGCTTAACAAAAGGATTAGCAATTATTATTCAATTTACTTTATTATATTTATTGTCAAATAAAATATCTTGATTAATTGAAAATTTGAAAAAGAAATTTTATATAAAAATCGAATAACTTAAAAATGCGTTTCATAAATATTTTATAGAATTTAAATAAAATATAATCTAAAATACCTGCTTACAACCACTGACATTGTACCATAAAATTGCTTTAGAATATGATATTTTACGGAACTCCACAATCAACTATAATCGGCTATAAATGCTGGGTTCGATCCCTGCCTCCAGCACTAAAAAAAATTCATTAGCTTATCTCATGTGAGTTAATATACATCGTATTAGTTGTGGCTGGAATGTTTCAATGACAAATGCTGGTCATCAGTCTCTTAAGATATACCAGCAAACAATTAAGATCATTCTTAATTGATGTACATCAGAGCACATGCACCCTTCCCCACCAGTTTTCCTTACCAGTATTTCATTAACATAACACAATGATTGAAAATCCTTTTCCAAACTCTGATGCCATGCTCTATTCATCTAGTTCGTTATGACCTCTATTTTCTACCATTACGTCTTACGTTATTCCCAGCACATTGCGTTGTATAAGTAGAGGTCGGATCGACTCCTAGCTAATGGTTTTAAGAAAATTCATATTATTTCGAAAGCTTAATGGCTTTTTAATTATTTGATTGAGCTAGTTTTGGCATTTATCGTAATAAAAATATTTTATTAAAATATATTGCGCAATATACTGAATATGTGAATGAGAGCTGGTTTTTAGAAGTGCAATTCTTGCTTTTTACCATTAAAAATATATTGTTCATGTTGAATGGCAGAGTGTAATGCAGCCAGTCTACTGATGCCACGAAAATCACTTACCGTTTCTTACTTTAGCAACCTGCTCAACGAAAGTCCGCATAACTTTATCACTCAAATATTTTATTTTGCTGCCTTTTCCCCAAAAACTAAACTGCATGAGAAACTTCTAAGAACACCAAGCTGAGCATTAACTAAATTCACGGATATAATAAATTTGAAGCAATTCAATTTTTAAACTTTTATTATCATGGGCTGAGAACTTCTTAATTCTTCCCAAAACGAAAGCAATAGAAGAAAACCAACTTTACACATTTAAGAGCAATAAAGAGCAAACTAGGCAAAACATGCTCGTACACAAAGTAATTGAGAACTACTACAAAATTATTTTATTTCCATTATCTGCCTGGGGTATTCAGTATGTAATAATTTTTTTATATTTAAAAGTTATTACGTTAGTAGGCAAAAATAAAAAGCGAACAAGTATATGTATGCGAAAGTAGTGGAATATTTATAAATGCTTAAAAGCTAATTTTTAAACTTTAAGCAACAATTATGGAATAGTAATATAAACAACATTTAAACTAAAAATGCTTCCTTAAATTTATTTTACTTTTTCCACTTCCCTGCTCTTAATTGTCAAAGGCAAAAATATCTCTCTACTATTGATACAAATAAACTTTTTAGGACACTCTTTAAGTTGCCTGCAAGATTACAAGCTAAAAAAAGTAAGCAGGAAGATAAAAGCTGTATAATCTACTTAATGTTTGTGCAATAAAAACAACCTCATCATTTATGGCCACACGGTGCTATTAAAAAATTGCAAAATAAAACTACACATATTTTAGCAAAATAAACAAAAAGTAACTGAAAAAGTGGCAGGAAAAGCTTAAGTTACATGGAAAACAAAAATTTACAAAAATATGTATTAAAACTTATAAATACTCGTCTTCTCAGGCACAAAACTTAAGTAAATGCTTTCTATTCATAAATAAATACTTGTTTTGTTAGTTCTAAGCTTTTCCTGCACAACAAGCACACGTCCCACAATGCGAGTACTTGTCGGTGTCGCCGTCAACATCGTAAATAATAACATCATTAATAACAAGAGTAACTAAAACACGGTAGTTACTTCGCGTTTTATATGCTGAGCAACAGAAATTGCAGCTCCATCCATACTTACACGCCGACGGACGAAATGGGGAGAGCCTACTACATTTAACAATTTCCTACAGAGCTTTTCTTTTCAGCAAATCACTTTTTGATACTTTAATACTTTTGAAATTACATACAAACATTCATGCATACACACATGCATACATCCATTCATACATGCATACATTCATACACATATACATACATTCGGACATACTTTTGTACGCACATATATCCATTGCACCGCACACAAATATACATCCGTACATACAGCCATCTACACATCATACGTAGATATGTATGTACATCCATGCATACATTCGCACATCCAAACATGCATACATATACATGGATATATATATATATACATTCGTATATACGTTAGTATGCACAAACATAGAATCATCCATATACACACACACAAAAAAAATGTACATATGCATGTACCCCTGCATACATAAATACATACACACAAACATCCATTCATACATACATACATTGATCCATGCATACGCATTTAAATACAGTGCTTTGATTTTCGCGTTTGTGTGTGGGCATGTGTGTTCGTGTGTATATCAAATGCTTATGTAATTGTGTCATCAAGAGAAGGTACTCGTATCTATGAATTTTATACTAAAATGTATTAAATTAAATTCGTAATTTAATATAAAAAGCAGCAACATGTTTTCAGCGCTTTACTTTTCTTTCACACAAAAGGAATTTAACTTGTTTTACATAAACGGAAGTTGGTGTGTTTGTTGAATGGCAACTGACAGGAATTCCATTCTACGTTATTAACTTTGAAGGAAATTGGTTGGTTAGATGGCAACTGAAATACATTCTAGTCTACATTCTTAACGGAATACTGGGAAAATGACACAAGAAACTGACAACGAGAAAAATGAAATAATATTTTAAATGATACTTGGGGAATAACAGGCATTCGTTGTTAACCCATTGCTGGCATCCGCATGCTTGCTTTAAGGCAGCATATTTTAAATAAATTTAAAATATCACGACAGTTGGATTTGATGAAAAAAAAAATGGAGGCTTAAACGCTAGTCTTGTGGAACTTGATTTTTTTTTTTTAATACAGTTTTTATTTTAACTATTCGTATTTGCAGTAGACTTTCATTTTATGAAGATCTTCATTCAAGCAAACGCCACACTGGAAGTGAAACATGAACCAAAAAGTATGCCACATTTTCCTACACTAGTGGCAATGACAATAGCATTCCTTACTTTGGCCAGTAACTTTAATATGAAATGCTGAAATTTTTAAGTTTTAACACAAACTTTATATTTGCCATAACGGTGTGGCCTCTTTGCTCTTAAAGATGGCTTAAACGTTTCCTCCTTCATTTGTTTAAGCGATTAAACGTTTTCTAAATTAGTGGCGAATAAGGCCTTTTTATACAAGTAGATAAGAATTATATTTAACAACACCTTTCTCTTTTCCTCTCCCCGTCTTTTTGGCTTTTTCATATTTTATGCGGGGCGAAAATGTTTTTTTTTCCTTTTATCTAATTAAAAAACAGCCGTAAAGCGCACCTCAAAACAACGATGAAAACGGCACTCCGCTGAAGCGTCAGCATAAGTTTTTATGTTTATTTAAATTATTTTAATTTCTGTGATTTACATTTATATGCCCAGATGTATTATTTTATATGCAAATATTTGCAAAAATTTGCAAATATAATCGAGAAAATATTTTATTTTGCAATAAACGAAAACGATTCAAGTCTGTCTTGAAATAACGGGTAAATTTTTAAGTAGTAGGGGTAGAAAACTGAATAAAATGTGACAGCAATCTTCAAGCGAAGTCCTTTCTGTTAATCAGGTCTGAGCATTTTTTTCCGATTGCCAGTTATTGAAAGTAAAATATAGAAACAATTATTCGACCAGGATGGAACAGCTCACAGGGGACGATTCCATTCCAATCTCACCCAACACTCAACATAACCTTTCGAGGCATCAATCTTGAAGCATTTGTTAAGCTTCACCACGATTGGACCATGATCTTTTTCGCACTTTATTGTCGTATTTGATCCACTTTTCGTCACCTGTTACCATTCGCTTTAGAAATAATTCGATTTCATTTCGTCTCAGCATATGTTAATTCGGTCCATTAAATTCTTCACAGACAATTCATGTGGTACCCAAACATCGAGCTTCTTTTTCTAGCCAGCCTTTTTTATAAAGTTCGAAATCATGGTTGATGATGAATGTTAAGTTCCTTAGCGATGTCATGGCTGCTTATCTGACGTCCTGGTCAATCTTTTCCGAAAATTCATAAACTTTTTCAACGAAAGGTCAACTATCTTTCACATCAAAATTTCCAGAATGGCAGCGAGTGTACCATTATTGTGCTACACGATCTAATACAGCATCATATCCGTAAACTTCACTAATTTCATTGCTGGTTTGGCTGGCATTCTTCCCTTTTTAATAAAAAAATTCTAAATGCAGTGAATTTCTACATTATTTTCACTTTTTTGGGCATCTGTAACTTTTTTCAACTTAACCAAATTTAATTCTTTTTGGGTGAATGAATCTTAAAATCTCATCTTTCCAACACTGTATGGTATGACACAATATGTGATTGGTAGCACAGATCTATTGACTAAATACGAAAAAACTTTTTCTACTACCTTATATTTTCCTTACATTTTCTCTCTGAAAAGAAGGCAGAAAAAAAATTATCTGTAATTAATATGCAAATTCCACTTTAGATGTTCCTCTAATAATCAAATTCCAAAGTTTCTTTATTTTAGCAAAAAAAAATTATATGGAAATTATCAAAACTTGTAAAATTAGTCCATATAAAAGATATCTGCGAATTGACTGCCATACACCACAATTGTTTTACTCTACACTTTTATTTTAAAAATTTATAAAATAAAAAGGAAAGTAATTTTTTTAACAAATTAAAAACAAAATAAAGATAATAAATTTTGAGACATCCTCTCGAATTCAATTAGTTCAGATTGTGTTATTTGCGATATATATATATATATTTTTTTTTTGACAAAACTAACAAACTGGAGTTGGTAATGGAGCGCTCCAAAATACTTAAGAATGAAGCAATTCAAAGCGGCAACCGGGTCTAGTTGTCCTTTGCACGGCAGCAAGAGGAGATTGGCATACAACATGTCTATCTTGTGCTGGAGTCCGTTTAGCAATTTAAAGCATCGCTGCCACAGAAAGTCATATCGCCGAAAGAAACACCCAGTATACTCTTTTGCATATTCAAGCCAAGCGGGCAAAATTGCATTTGTATCTAAATCATTGATGCATATTAAATCGCACATATTTATTTAAAAATATATAAAAATGTTTATTTGCCTGCATAAAATAAACACTCGTATATAAATAAACTCATTTATTTGCTTATACTCGCACGCTTTGATATACTATATACATGTTCGTACATCGAGGCATGCATATCGCACACCCATATACAAACATACATAACAAATACGAGTATAAGATACAGTGCATGAAATAAAAAAGACAAGTCTTTAAACTCGAAGGAATTCCAAAAGCATTTTTATGGGTTTGACTGTGTATGAAAAATGACAATAAATCGAAATGAGTTACGAAAAGAGCTCAAGAAGCGTGGGAATATGAAATAAATTTGTATACGAGTGGATGTCATGCAATCTTTATAGCTTTATATGATAATAAAGCAGTTTGTAATCGTAAAACGTTTATTTGCAACAAACCAGATTTTGTATTTCCTCAACGGCATTTAATCCTTTTTCGTAACTTTTTCTGCGCTCGTGATCACAAATTCAGAAAAATGTAATTCATTACGGCCTTAGATTAATAAAATATGTAATGTGTGTGTGTGTGTGTGCGTATGTGTATGTGTATCTTTCATATGTTTAATAAAAATGTTGCATGCGATTTCCTAGAAGCTCATTTCCTTCTTCTTTTTTGTTGCCTTGGAAATTTGTCGAATACTCCAAAAATTTTGACTTTTTAGGGTTTTTTTTTTTTGCTAAGAGCACATCCTTCGGCAAGGATGCGTTCAATGTTCGAAGATTGAAGGTTAATGTATACAAATACTATATTCTATGCTTCTTCCAATACACTATTTCTCTCGTACAGGTACAATTCCTCCTTTAAGTAGGGGTCATTTCCAGAGTATTGTCCTTAAAAGAAAAGGTCTGATCCTGCCCAGTGAATTTATTTGGTTTGAGGCAAGGCCGCTTCTGAAAGTATCCTAAAATTAAATATACATTTAGCTTTGCTGCAATTCCTTGAGGCTTATTCTTTCTCTGCCACTTTTATAGTCCTTTATGTTTTTTTGTTTTTGTTTTTAATTATAATGAAAACAAGTTTCGGGAAGCCTTTCACTAATAAATTGTTTGCGTAAAATCCTTTTGTTACTTAACTTTTGCCATTTATTTACTTAATTATTGTTACTTCCAAAATAAATGGAACATTGCTCGTTCTGTAGACTAAACTAGTAAGTTCAGGAATTAGAAGAGGCGTAACAAAAAATTCGCATGATTTTTTCAAATGTAATTAAATACCTCTGGTGTTAATTGTTATTCGAATACTTTAGATGTAGAACAAAGTCCTTTGCCACCAGAAAGCAATTAATAAACAAAGAATGAAATTACTAAGGGAAATTAATAATAGAGGCGCAACATTCACTCCCTCACCACTAGTTGACGTTCCCACCACTATCAGCCTCAAAAATTCCGGCACAATGTATTTCATAAGAAGGGATCATTCCCTGAATCCTAATCTAAGTAGAACACTGAACTGAAAACAAGAATAGCCTTTGCATGGTCATGTGGTCAAAGCTATATACTCATACCTTTTTCGCCTATGAAAATATTAATCATATAATAGAAATTGATAGGCACATATGTGTCACAATGCTCAGATGCTTATCAGAATCATAAATTAGTGGAATATATCTGCTTCTGTTTAGCTGTTGCAGTTGAGCTGTTCCAGTTGAGCTGGATAAGCAATATGGAAACTTTAAATCAGATTACCAACTTTTTTCTCAGCGTGTAATGTATTCTTCTTTTTACTCCTTTGCAATTTCCCATTTTATTTCATTTTTTCTACATGCTGGCCCTTTTAAACTATTGCTCTGCCTAAAAGTAGGATAACACAAAAGGACCTTTAACGAAAATGAACGAATACAAATACAACAATCTTAACCATGGCAATCTGGCTAAACCTTAACTAAATTACTACTTGTAGTCGTAGTTCATGTTGTTAATTTTTAAAATTCAAATATACGAGTACTTGGATACACAGTAACACAATCAAAACGAACTGGGGCCACGGATATGTGTAACACATTGCGGAAGGACAAAAGGTGATTCCTTTTGTGTGGCTGTAACAAGAAGAACGAAGCCTGCTTGAATGTATTGTGCAATTCATTAAAGTTTTAATAACAATTTCGAGAAAGACTCACACAATATGGGTCATAAGAATACAAAAAAAATGCTTTTAATACATGCTCGCATTATTTCACAGCATCAGTTTTCTCTACTCCCCTCTCCCCATACTCGTACACGTATTGCCTTGACAACATTGTAATGTGTTAACTTTTTAATTTAGATGTAAATGTTTGGTGTGCTGGGAGCAGTGTTAGCAAATCGAATGAAATCATAATTTTTTATTCGATTAATTTCACGATTTATTCGATTGAAAAAAAAAATTTTCTAAAAATTATTTATTTTCTATCTTTTGTTCGTTGAGCAATTTTGGGCAAAGTACACTGTAAATATTACCTACGATTTTCCTCAAACCGATAGAAATTCCTATTTAATATTATTCTATTCTTTTCTTTATAAATTTTTTAAATTTTATATTTATTTGTCTTAAATACTTTTTTCAACTTCCCCTAACTTTTAAAGGTCTTGTTTTTCTATTCCTCAAATCCATAGAAAGCCATCAGGAGGCAGGAACTTTTTTTTTGAATTGCATAACAAATAAGATGAATAAGATGAAAGCTTATTCGATTCGAATAAAATCTTCACCTGAATTATACTATTGATCTCATATGTATCGCCATGGAAGTAGAAGTAGAATCAGTAAGCAATGACCAAGTAGCAATGACTTTTCCAGCTTTTCAAAATGCAAAGACCCACCAACAAGCTGGAAATAATTTATAAATGTGAACCCTTAAAAGCTTTATAAATTATAAAAATGTTAAATGGAAAGTTCAAAACAGTCGTTCGTTCAGCTGCACTCAACCGGAAATAAATGTTTTTGAGTTGTTATTAAATTGAGAAGTAAATAAGAAAGTAAAATGTTAACAACCAGATTTTATTTCAGTAAAGTAAGACTAGAATAGTGTTAGACGGGTTTCATGTTCAGTTTTTTTAAAAATTTAAAGTGCTAAAAAAAAATTAAATCTATAAATTCCTCATATTGGTAAAAATTTTGGGATTGAGTTTTAATAAAATCTAAAATAAAAAATAGTAAAAAAAAAATATGGAGGTTGTAAGCAGGAATCGAACCCGCGACTTCCGCTTTAGTAGGGTGTGCAGTATTCATTTCCCTACGCAGGCAGTTAATTATTATAAAATCGTATTATTAAAACATTTAATTTTAATGTAAGTTAATAAATTACACGGCTGCATTTACTTAATTTACTTAATCAAGTAAAATTTATCGCCGTACCTTTCACTGCAAATTAATTTATGTTAAAATATTTGAAATTTATTAGCATAAAAGAAGCTCCAATATAATCTATTGATAATTAGAAAATGCTAAGCGAAAATTATACGGTTAAAGGAAATTGAAATGCATTTGCTAAAATTGTTACGAGGACAGCAGAGAGAATTTTTGTATATGTTTACAAATATTGTTGCATTAATTTAGAAAGGTCTTAACTAGTTGTTTTGTTAATCAATTCAAGAACAAGATCCCTGAAAAATGTAAATGCTCTGTCAATTTATCAACTAGATAGTAGTAAGAAAAGCATTAATTGCAACCTTTATTTGTTGAAGTAGCGACAAGCAGCTATAAATCATGTTCAAACATTTACTGACAGGATGTCGTTTTCATATGTAACCGTGTACACATACATACACACATAAATTTATTTATTTTTTTTCTCTTAACTTAAACGTAAATTATGCAAATTTTTTATTCCCTCATTTCTAGTTACACAACAACTCTGCTGTGTTACGTTAAACGTAATAACACACAAACTCGTATTAGAAGCTCGTACACAGACGTACACATTAAGGGATGCACTTGTGTAACGCTTGTCTTATTAATTTCAATATTTAAATCACAGAATTGTTGGAGAAAATTAAATGCACCATTTTCGAGTGGAAACTCATTTCAGCAGCTCCAGTGTTAAACCATTTCCAAAGCCAACTTTTCTAAAGGAACTCATAAAGCAGCGCTTACAAAAAAAACAAAAACACCTTTTTTAAAATTTCTTTAAAAAAAAAACCTTTTCTTATTTAACATTTAAATTTTTATAAAAAAAAATCAGACAAAGTTTTGTAGCCGTGTGTCTTTTTTTTTTTGTTTTTCTAAATTTAAAAAAAAATGTTTAGACTCAAACAGCATGTTTGGGGGAACTCAACATTTTTATTAAAATTACTCGATACTCAGGAGAGTGTTGATAAATCGTTATGACAGAAGAACACGCAGCGTTGCAAAATTTAGTATGAAATTTCAAATACTGAAAACAAAACGGAAATTAAATTTTTTCTCTCGTCTGCGAGAGTCTGTCTTCCGCTTCCATTTCTGTTGTTAACTTGTTGTGGCATTTTTAAAGTAAATCAATTTTTAATGAAGTGAAGAAATTCTTCTACAACAAAAACATAAATTATTAATAAAGCTGTTTAAAAAAAAAAAATTAATACATAAATATATTGTGTATTTTAAATGCCGCATATAAAATGCAATAAATATGTGAAGCTTCTTCTTCTTGTGCGAGACACTCAAGAAAAACATTTTTAATATTTAAAAGCAAGTTAAATTGGATTTTAACCGAATAAAGAAGTTCTGCAGTTTTTTTTTCTGTTTCTTAAAATTTATGGTCATTTTATTCAAAATGGTTACACTCTTTACATACAAGCAATTTGCAGGCATAAATATTTATAACTAACAAAGTTACACTTTCCCCTAAAGAGAATCTGCTGATAGTAAAATATAAAAATTGAACGTTAAAATAAAATGAAAATGATGTTTGTATACGAGCACCTGAAAATTTTACCACAAAACTAAAAAGAAATTCCTGAAACGGACTACTGTGCTTTGTGGTTTCAGTAAAGAATCCATTTCAGGCAATCTATGAGCGAATATATTTTGTAAATAATATCATACGGCGATGTAGTAGCTTTTAAATGACGTACAGCTGGAGATGATTAATAGAAAAATATTCGCATTATATATATTTATAAGAAAGCTTTCAGATACTTGTGTTGCTGGCCTCGTAGCGAACGCAACAGCTCCGGAGGGCTTAGTTCGACACCAGAGGCGTATCAAAAAAAAAATATTTTACCCAGAGATATAATGTATTGCATGGCTAAGGATATATCCTGAGTGCTGGACTAAGAAAAAAAATTATGTAATAAAATAAATTTTCGTAAATGTAAAACAACTTCCGTCATGGTAGTTGTTGTGCTTGCAATTAAAACACCGCTAATTCTTTTTTCTTACAAGTTGATTATGATCACTCGGTTAGCAGTGTTTATTCATAAAAAATCTGAACCGATGTTGATTTCATTTGTTTTTAAAAACCACTTCAGTCAAGCCAAACCAAATCAGACTGGGGGCCTTTATTGTAAAGTAGCAGTTATCTTATGATATGATCACAAATAACTACTTTTATTTATTATTTATATATATTTACATATTATGCTTTTTATCTTTAATTACAGCGCACATTTTGGAGTTGGCCCAACAATCTCAAAAGAGAACAATAAATATATTCTCTCAAGTGTATAAGCACATGTCACCCCAATCACGTAAACTGATTGTTCAATTATACTCAGAGATTATAAGGTGAGTTCTCGGAAAAGAAATGTTTTCCCAGCAATTTAGGAAATATTTGCTTATTCAAAATTTAATCGAGGCTAATTCAGTTCATGCGCATAATAGTGTTCCGCAAAACCCCACAAAGCATGAGCGAAAAAATTAAAGTAGCACAAAAAAATTATGACTTTATAAAGCTTTATAAGAAGGCAACTTCAGCTGGTTATGACAAGTCGGCATAAACTCAAGGCAATTGGTTATTGGGAGGATTCACCCTTTTTCATTACTAAAACTTTGTTTTCAATGTCGGCATCTCTTCTTCTGTGGCCATACTTTCGACATTGTCTTTGCTGCTAAAGATATAATAAATGTGGAAAGTAGACCCCGTTTACATAGATATGTAAACAATTTATAAGATATTTCCCACAGTAATCAGCCGAAAGGCAGGAATTGGAAATAGAAATCAATTCAGGACATTTTGCGAATTTATTTAACAATTCCAAAGTAGCCGGTAAAAGCTCTATGTAGCCACACATTTGAAAAGGAGTAGTTTATCGCTTTAGCTAACGCCTAGCTTTGTCGTTAAGCTGCAATAGTACCCCACAAAGAATGAAAGTCATTATCTTTGATTATTCAGCATATGAGAACTCAGAATCTCGGAAAACCATATCAAACACTTTATTAGTCTAAGTATAAATATGAGTCCTAGAAATATGAGTCCACGCAAGAAATCAGGCAATTGCTGTTTCTCGTCGGTTTTTCTCACCGTTCTATCAGATAAAAACTGTCATTGCAAAACCTATTTTAAAAAGTTGCTGATGTAGATTGCAGACAAGAATCTTTGTAGCCAACTAGCAATGTAGCCTTGTAGCCTTGTAGCCACATCTAAGACTGCCTTAACCATCTTTAATAGAAATTTATTATTTTGAGCTTCAAACGATTTGTTTTAATGTTCGTACATTCATCAGTTTATGTCAACCACTTTATAACCTCTTCCATACATTCCAGCAACTTAGAAGCGAACGAAACGGTTAGCACTACCAGATTGGAAAATGCCATACACAAATTCTTTGTAAATCTATTCCCGGTGGCGTATCATCAAGTAGTCCATTTGAACAAGGAGAGTTACGGTGAATTGCATGAGGACTACATTAATTGTTTGAAGCACACATACGACGATTTGCAGCCATTCGGCGCTATACCCAAAGAAATAACGCGCAATTTAATGCAAAGTCTGCAAACGGCTCACATTTTCATCAATGCTTTGTATCAAAGTGCTGCAGTTCTAAGTGAAACCGATGAATTATATGGCACGCATTTGAGTGAGACCTGCCAAAAACATTTGCTAAAAATGAGTTATTGCCCCAGTTGTAATGGTCTGCAGAAGGGCCATGTTAAGCCCTGCTACAGTTATTGCATGAATGTGTTAAGGTATGTAACCGTATATGTGAAAAGTTTGTGTTTCCAAAACTTATTGCAGACAAGCAAAGCAATTGCAATGTCTGTCTGCTTGATTTAATATAAATTTTTCTATTTGAACATCTTTATTTGTCCATCTTACTACACTACAGGGGCTGCTCTGCTCAATATGCTGGTGTCCTGGATAATCCTTGGTCAAATGTTGTTGACGAAATTGATAATTTGGTCACAACTCATATACGTTCTGATACTGGAATTGTTACAGTCATTAAGCAGTTGGACAGTAAACTATCGGAAACAATAATGAGAGCCATGGAAAACGGTCCCGAATTGGAGAAGAAGGTAAGAAAGCTTTCAATACACACAAACATGTGTCTCTATTAGGCACAGAGGCAGTAGGAGGGAAAGATAATTTACAAATTGAAACAAATGCTCGTTACAAATCGTTACAAGCAACAAATGATTTACGCACAGTCTGCATATTTCAATGTCGATTAGAAAAAGACACGGCTAACGAATCAATTTCACTTTTAATTAACACACACCGACACAAAAA
Organism: Ormia ochracea; assembly: GCA_963402855.1. NCBI lineage: Eukaryota > Metazoa > Arthropoda > Insecta > Diptera > Tachinidae > Ormia > Ormia ochracea. Next base: position 7,329,548 of record OY727106.1, read on the forward strand.
AGGACTCGTATAAGAGTGTTTTCGAAAATTGGAATACAGCCATCATGCAATCAGAGCTTGACTACGCGACTACAAGTTTTTTTTTTTTTTTTTGTTTTAATCAACTTAACTTGCAAAGCTTTCGGATTGTCTACAGGAAAACACACCGGGACTAGGTAGAAATTTAATCAATCTAGAAATGGAGTGGGAATCTTTACTCCTGATTTATGCAACTTAACTTCTTAAGGGCATGAATCACTATCCTACACATTCGTACAATTTATTCAAACAAAAATCTGACGTGATTCCATATTATTTAAAAAATCGCATCAAAATGACATTTCACGAGCCACACTATCATACAAATATGATGCAAACAAGTTTCTTCTTTGCTGATTGCAGTAAATGCAACTCTGATCGCTTAAGAATTGTTTTTTTATGATAATTTTAATAAACTTTGGCAATTCATACGACTTGTAACAAAAAAAAATCTGTCACGCAGATGCATCTTTACCCCACACTATTCTATTTTTTAGTACATATGACATATTCAACAGATCGCATGATTGTGTAGGATAGTGAGTCATTACTTTATCGTTTTATTATTAACATTATAATTCTCTTTATATATTTTCAGGTGAAGAAAACTTGTGGTACTCCAAAATTGTTGGCATCATTAAGCATGGAAGAAGAATCTAAACCGACTATGCCACACAACATTAAATGGGCCACACCAGCCGATTCTGAAATTTTACGCTTCCTATCAACAATAGATAAATCCAAAGAATTTTACTCAAACATTGTCAACAAGTAAGTGCTTACAAAGTAATATGCATGTACCTATCTAATATCTATCTGCTGCCGCTTAAAAATGCTCAAGCGGCGTCTTGAATAAAGTCCCTCAGAGTCCAAAAAAAGTTAAACAAAGGATCTAAGAGTTCAATTTATTTATTAATTTTACCAAACTTAAATTTGTAAGCACATATTTTGCGAAAAATATCACGCCCTATGCAAAAGTAAAAGGGAGCAAATATGACACCACCAAAAAATATAGCATTTATGGCAACATCCTTCAACGACACGGAACGAAAGGACTGCAGGAAGACGAACATTTTTCATTAATAGCTGAGTTACACGTGACAAAACAAAAATAAACTTACGCCACAGTTTTTAGATAAAACCAAAAACTGGCCCGTCGTGACTTCATGAACGCACTTTTTTATACTTCTTATGATCGGTATCAGCATTATTTAAATAGAGGGAATTTTTTTGTTTAAAGAATATGGAATAGACATTTAATGTCGGTTGTGAACACAGAGCCTACTCTGAATGAGAATGAGAAAAAATATATTTTTCAATTGACAACTTTCTGCCAGATCAAGACAAATTCACACTAAATTTATAAAGTTCAGAGCAAATTGAATGAAGGAAAAGTGTGCAACAGAGCGAATATTTTACGCTGCGGCATAGCGCAGCAGGACAAACTATGGACAATATAAATTTATTTAGCAATGAGCAAATTCGGTGTTGCCCTACCGAAACTGCTACTCGTTGCAATAGTAAAGTTCGCATCACATAGAATCCGTCATACGTTAACTTTTTGAACTGACTGTAACGTGCCAAGCTAAAATAATGGCACGGTTATTAAATCAGCTTTTGTAATAAATTTCAACTTTAAATTTTTAAATAAAATTTAACAGCTGTCGACTGTCAGAAATTATAATTTGAAGATATACCAATTGGTACCGATCTGAGAAAAATACATGCAGTTCAACATATGCAGTTAAAAAAGTAAAAATATTAAAGAAATGCAAGATGAGGCCATGATTCACTATCCAACACAATCGTACGATGTTTAGAATATGGCATGTCCCATGAAAAAACAGGATAGTGCGGCCTAAAACTGCATCTGTGCAAGAGATTTTTTTTTTACAAGCTGTACCACTTAATTGTCATAAAATGTCAATTTTCATACGATCAAAGTTCCATTTACTTCAATCACCAAAGAAAAAACTGGTTTGCATCATATTTGTAAGATAATCTGGCCCCACCAACGTCTTTCTAATGCGATTTTTTTAAATAATATGGACTCACATCAGATTTTAAGATAGTGAATGAATCATGAACCTTTTAGCTAAAAATACCGTTTTTGACATTAAACTGTGACAGAGCAAAATAATAGAATTATCAGCTGTGCTGTTAGTTTCAGCCGTAATGAATTCGCCTTGCCATTTGCATGGCATGTGTAAACAGAATGCCGTAAATTTTCATAATAAAATTTTCTTTAAACTCTTTTTCTTATTATTTTCAAAGCGTGTGCAAGGACGAAGATATTCAAAGAAATGATCACCACTGCTGGATTGGCGACCGCGTCGGAGACTATACGCAACTGATAATGGCTACTGGCATTGATACGCAACGATATAATCCGGAAGTGCCATTGGAACCAAACGCTCAACCCAGTGAATTGAATGAGTTGGTTGATAAATTATTGAAAATTCGCAAAAATATTTCAAACGCGGTAAGTCTTTAACTTTTTATTTTTATTTTGTAAATTTATTATTTCACATACTCTCCCAACTTATTTTTTAATTTTTTTTTTTAACTCTCTTAACGTGCAAACCTTTCCGCTTGTCTCTTGAAAAACCACCGAGTCCGGGCGGAACTCGAACCTGACATCTCCTGCTTAGTAGATTCTCCCTTAACGATTCACACAATATTCAATATTTTTTCCATTTCAAAAATAAATCGATTTCTCTATTTTTGAGTCTGCACCCCAAGAGCAGCTGCTTGACTACACCGCAACTACAACTTGCGCATGACAACCAAAACCTTCTATGCGATTCTCACAATTCATTAATTCAATTGAATTTTGTATTTCTTATATTTTTTTTTTTTTGTAATTGTTTATTTTTTGTGCTTGCCTTGGGGGTATACAATTACTTGAGTATTCATTTGCAGTCACAAAAAATAATATTTGTGAAAACCGGGCTTCTTCACCCGACCACAATGTATCGCAATTTCTCAAAAATAAATATACAAGCACAAAAAAAACGCAAGTTTTTCATTCAAAAATACAAAAACGGACGTTTTTAAAGAATGACGATTTTTAGCCAAAAATGCAAAGGGGGTACCCTTATCAAAAAATTGAAAAATACTCGAAATCTGGAAAAAAATGTTCTCTTTATTATTAGGAAAAATATATTTTAATCATTTAAAAACATAAAATAAATATACAAGAGCAATAAGAACGCAAATTTTTCATTCAAAAATACAGAAACGGACGTTTGCAAAGAATGACTATTTTTGCACAAAAATGCAAAGGGGGTACCCTTATCAAAAAATTGAAATATACTCGAAATCTCGAAAAAAAAAATTTCTCTTTATTATTAGCAAAAATATATTTTAATCATTTAAAAACATAAAATAAATAAACAAGCGGAATAAAAACGCAAATTTTTCATTCAAAAATACAGAAACGGACGTTTGCAAAGAATGACTATTTTTGCACAAAAATGCAAAGGGGGTACCCTTATCAAAAAATTTAAATATACTCGAAATCTCGAAAAAAAAAATTTCTCTTTATTATTAGCAAAAATATATTTTAATCATTTAAAAACATAAAATAAATAAACAAGCGGAATAAAAACGCAAATTTTTCATTCAAAAATACAGAAACGGACGTTTTCAAAGAATGACTATTTTTGCACAAAAATGCAAAGGGGGTACCCTTATCAAAAAATGTAAATATCAAAAAATTGAAATATACTCGAAATCTCGAAAAAAAAAAATTCTCTTTATTATTAGCAAAAATATATTTTAATCATTTAAAAACATAAAATAAATAAACAAGCGGAATAAAAACGCAAATTTTTCATTCAAAAATACAGAAACGGACGTTTTCAAAGAATGACTATTTTTGCACAAAAATGCAAACGGGGTACCCTTATCAAAAAATTGAAATATCAAAAAATTGAAATATACTCGAAATCTCGAAAAAAAAAATTTCTCTTTATTATTAGCAAAAATATATTTTAATCATTTAAAAACATAAAATAAATAAACAAGCGCAATAAAAACGCAAATTTTTCATTCAAAAATACAGAAACGGACGTTTGCAAAGAATGACTATTTTTGCACAAAAATGCAAAGGGGGTACCCTTATCAAAAAATTGAAATATACTCGAAATCTGGAAAAAAAAATTTTTTCTTTATTATTAGCAAAAATATATTTTAGTCATTTAAAAACATGAAATAAATAAACAAGCGGAATAAAAACGCAAATTTTTCATTCAAAAATACAGAAACGGACATTTTCAAAGAATGACTATTTTTGCACAAAAATGCAAAGGGGGTACCCTTATCAAAAAATTGAAATATCAAAAAATTGAAATATACTCGAAATCTCGAAAAAAAAAATTTCTCTTTATTATTAGCAAAAATATATTTTAATCATTTAAAAACATAAAATAAATAAACAAGCGGAATAAAAACGCAAATTTTTCATTCAAAAATACAGAAACGGACGTTTTCAAAGAATGACTATTTTTGCACAAAAATGCAAAGGGGGTACCCTTATCAAAAAATTGAAATATACTCGAAATCTCGAAAAAAAAATTTCTCTTTATTATTAGCAAAAATATATTTTAATCATTTAAAAACATAAAATAAATAAACAAGCGGAATAAAAACGCAAATTTTTCATTCAAAAATACAGAAACGGACGTTTTCAATAAGAACGCAAATTTTTCATTCAAAAATACAGAAACGGACGTTTGCAAAGAATGACTATTTTTAGCCAAAAATGCAAAGGGGGTACCCTTATCAAAAAATTGAAATATACTCGAAATCTCGAAAAAAAAAATTTCTCTTTATTATTAGCAAAAATATATTTTAATCATTTAAAAACATAAAATAAATAAACAAGCGGAATAAAAACGCAAATTTTTCATTCAAAAATACAGAAACGGACGTTTTCAAAGAATGACTATTTTTGCACAAAAATGCAAAGGGGGTACCCTTATCAAAAAATTGAAATATACTCGAAATCTCGAAAAAAAAATTTCTCTTTATTATTAGCAAAAATATATTTTAATCATTTAAAAACATAAAATAAATAAACAAGCGGAATAAAAACGCAAATTTTTCATTCAAAAATACAGAAACGGACGTTTTCAATAAGAACGCAAATTTTTCATTCAAAAATACAGAAACGGACGTTTGCAAAGAATGACTATTTTTAGCCAAAAATGCAAAGGGGGTACCCTTATCAAAAAATTGAAATATACTCGAAATCTGGAAAAAAAAATTTTTTCTTTATTATTAGCAAAAATATATTTTAGTCATTTAAAAACATGAAATAAATAAACAAGCGGAATAAAAACGCAAATTTTTCATTCAAAAATACAGAAACGGACATTTTCAAAGAATGACTATTTTTGCACAAAAATGCAAAGGGGGTACCCTTATCAAAAAATTGAAATATACTCGAAATCTCGAAAAAAAAAATTTCTCTTTATTATTAGCAAAAATATATTTTAATCATTTAAAAACATAAAATAAATAAACAAGCGGAATAAAAACGCAAATTTTTCATTCAAAAATACAGAAACGGACGTTTTCAAAGAATGACTATTTTTGCACAAAAATGCAAAGGGGGTACCCTTATCAAAAAATTGAAATATACTCGAAATCTCGAAAAAAAAATTTCTCTTTATTATTAGCAAAAATATATTTTAATCATTTAAAAACATAAAATAAATAAACAAGCGGAATAAAAACGCAAATTTTTCATTCAAAAATACAGAAACGGACGTTTTTAAAGAATGACTATTTTTGCACAAAAATGCAAAGGGGGTACCCTTATCAAAAAATTTAAATATACTCGAAATCTCGAAAAAAAAAAATTCTCTTTATTATTAGCAAAAATATATTTTAATCATTTAAAAACATAAAATAAATAAACAAGCGGAATAAAAACGCAAATTTTTCATTCAAAAACACAGAAAGGGACGTTTTCAAAAAATGACTATTTTTGCACAAAAATGCAAAGGGGGTACCCTTATCAAAAAATTGAAATATCAAAAAATTGAAATATACTCGAAATCTCGAAAAAAAAAATTTCTCTTTATTATTAGCAAAAATATATTTTAATCATTTAAAAACATAAAATAAATAAACAAGCGGAATAAAAACGCAAATTTTTCATTCAAAAATACAGAAACGGACGTTTTCAAAGAATGACTATTTTTGCACAAAAATGCAAAGGGGGTACCCTTATCAAAAAATTGAAATATCAAAAAATTGAAATATACTCGAAATCTCGAAAAAAAAAATTTCTCTTTATTATTAGCAAAAATATATTTTAATCTTTTAAAAACATAAAATAAATAAACAAGCGGAATAAAAACGCAAATTTTTCATTCAAAAATACAGAAACGGACGTTTTCAAAGAATGACTATTTTTAGCCAAAAATGCAAAGGGGGTACCCTTATCAAAAAATTGAAATATACTCGAAATCTGAAATAAATATGCCAGCGCAATAAAAACGCAAATTTTTCATTCAAAAATACAGAAACGGACGTTTGCAAAGAATGACTATTTTTGCACAAAAATGCAAAGGGGGTACCCTTATCAAAAAATTGAAATATATTCGAAATCTGGAAAAAAAAATTTTTTCTTTATTATTAGCAAAAATATATTTTAGTCATTTAAAAACATGAAATAAATAAACAAGCGGAATAAAAACGCAAATTTTTCATTCAAAAACACAGAAACGGACGTTTTCAAAGAATGACTATTTTTGCACAAAAATGCAAAGGGGGTACCCTTATCAAAAAATTTAAATATACTCGAAATCTCGAAAAAAAAAAATTCTCTTTATTATTAGCAAAAATATATTTTAATCATTTAAAAACATAAAATAAATAAACAAGCGGAATAAAAACGCAAATTTTTCATTCAAAAACACAGAAACGGACGTTTTCAAAAAATGACTATTTTTGCACAAAAATGCAAAGGGGGTACCCTTATCAAAAAATTGAAATATCAAAAAATTGAAATATACTCGAAATCTCGAAAAAAAAAATTTCTCTTTATTATTAGCAAAAATATATTTTAATCATTTAAAAACATAAAATAAATAAACAAGCGGAATAAAAACGCAAATTTTTCATTCAAAAATACAGAAACGGACGTTTTCAAAGAATGACTATTTTTGCACAAAAATGCAAAGGGGGTACCCTTATCAAAAAATTGAAATATCAAAAAATTGAAATATACTCGAAATCTCGAAAAAAAAAATCTCTTTATTATTAGCAAAAATATATTTTAATCATTTAAAAACATAAAATAAATAAACAAGCGGAATAAAAACGCAAATTTTTCATTCAAAAATACAGAAACGGACGTTTTCAAAGAATGACTATTTTTGCACAAAAATGCAAAGGGGGTACCCTTATCAAAAAATTGAAATATCAAAAAATTGAAATATACTCGAAATCTCGAAAAAAAAAATTTCTCTTTATTATTAGCAAAAATATATTTTAATCTTTTAAAAACATAAAATAAATAAACAAGCGGAATAAAAACGCAAATTTTTCATTCAAAAATACAGAAACGGACGTTTTCAAAGAATGACTATTTTTAGCCAAAAATGCAAAGGGGGTACCCTTATCAAAAAATTGAAATATACTCGAAATCTGAAATAAATATGCCAGCGCAATAAAAACGCAAATTTTTCATTCAAAAATACAGAAACGGACGTTTGCAAAGAATGACTATTTTTGCACAAAAATGCAAAGGGGGTACCCTTATCAAAAAATTGAAATATATTCGAAATCTGGAAAAAAAATTTTTTCTTTATTATTAGCAAAAATATATTTTAGTCATTTAAAAACATGAAATAAATAAACAAGCGGAATAAAAACGCAAATTTTTCATTCAAAAATTCAGAAACGGACATTTTCAAAGAATGACTATTTTTGCACAAAAATGCAAAGGGGGTACCCTTATCAAAAAATTGAAATATACTCGAAATTTCGAAAAAAAAATTTTCTCTTTATTATTAGCAAAAATATATTTTAATCATTTAAAAACATGAAATAAATAAACAAGCGGAATAAAAACGCAAATTTTTCATTCAAAAATACAGAAACGGACGTTTTCAAAGAATGACTATTTTTGCACAAAAATGCAAAGGGGGTACCCTTATCAAAAAATTTAAATGTACGCGAAATCTCGAAAAAAAAATTTCTCTTTATTATTAGGAAAAATATATTTTAATCATTTAAAAACATAAAATAAATAAACAAGCGGAATAAAAACGCAAATTTTTTATTCAAAAATACAGAAACGGACGTTTGCAAAGAATGACTATTTTTAGCCAAAAATGCAAAGGGGGTACCCTTATCAAAAAATTGAAATATACTCGAAATCTGAAATAAATATGCCAGCGCAATAAAAACGCAAATTTTTCATTCAAAAATACAGAAACGGACATTTTCAAAGAATGACTATTTTTGCACAAAAATGCAAAGGGGGTACCCTTATCAAAAAATTGAAATATACTCGAAATCTCGAAAAAAAAATTTCTCTTTATTATTAGCAAAAATATATTTTAATCATTTAAAAACATAAAATAAATAAACAAGCGGAATAAAAACGCAAATTTTTCATTCAAAAATGCAGAAACGGACGTTTTCAAAGAATGACTATTTTTGCACAAAAATGCAAAGGGGGTACCCTTATCAAAAAATTGAAATATACTCGAAATCTCGAAAAAAAAAATTTCTCTTTATTATTAGCAAAAATATATTTTAATCATTTAAAAACATAAAATAAATAAACAAGCGGAATAAAAACGCAAATTTTTCATTCAAAAATACAGAAACGGACGTTTTCAAAGAATGACTATTTTTGCACAAAAATGCAAAGGGGGTACCCTTATCAAAAAATTGAAATATACTCGAAATCTCGAAAAAAAAAATTTCTCTTTATTATTAGCAAAAATATATTTTAATCATTTAAAAACATAAAATAAATAAACAAGCGGAATAAAAACGCAAATTTTTCATTCAAAAATACAGAAACGGACGTTTTCAAAGAATGACTATTTTTGCACAAAAATGCAAAGGGGGTACCCTTATCAAAAAATTGAAATATACTCGGAAATCTGGGAAAAAAATTTTTCTCTTTATTATTAGGAAAAATATATTTTAATCATTAAGGATATATTTAATCATAAAATATATTTTAATCATAAGGATACCTCCTTATCAAAAAATTTAAATGTACGCGAAATCTCGAAAAAAAATTTTCTCTTTATTATTAGCAAAAATATATTTTAATCATTTAAAAACATAAAATAAATAAACAAGCGGAATAAAAACGCAAATTTTTCATTCAAAAATACAGAAACGGACGTTTTCAATAAGAACGCAAATTTTTCATTCAAAAATACAGAAACGGACGTTTGCAAAGAATGACAATTTTTAGCCAAAAATGCAAAGGGGGTACTCTTATCAAAAAATTTAAATATACTCGAAATTTCGAAAAAAAAATTTTCTCTTTATTATTAGCAAAAATATATTTTAATCATTTAAAAACATGAAATAAATAAACAAGCGGAATAAAAACGCAAATTTTTCATTCAAAAATACAGAAACGGACGTTTTCAATAAGAACGCAAATTTTTCATTCAAAAATACAGAAACGGACATTTGCAAAGAATGACAATTTTTAGCCAAAAATGCAAAGGGGGTACCCTTATCAAAAAATTTAAATGTACGCGAAATCTCGAAAAAAAAATTTCTCTTTATTATTAGGAAAAATATATTTTAATCATTTAAAAACATAAAATAAATAAACAAGCGGAATAAAAACGCAAATTTTTTATTCAAAAATACAGAAACGGACGTTTGCAAAGAATGACTATTTTTAGCCAAAAATGCAAAGGGGGTACCCTTATCAAAAAATTGAAATATACTCGAAATCTGAAATAAATATGCCAGCGCAATAAAAACGCAAATTTTTCATTCAAAAATACAGAAACGGACGTTTGCAAAGAATGACTATTTTTGCACAAAAATGCAAAGGGGGTACCCTTATCAAAAAATTGAAATATACTCGAAATCTGGAAAAAAAAATTTTTTCTTTATTATTAGCAAAAATATATTTTAGTCATTTAAAAACATGAAATAAATAAACAAGCGGAATAAAAACGCAAATTTTTCATTCAAAAATTCAGAAACGGACATTTTCAAAGAATGACTATTTTTGCACAAAAATGCAAAGGGGGTACCCTTATCAAAAAATTGAAATATACTCGAAATCTGGAAAAAAAAAATTTTTCTTTATTATTAGCAAAAATATATTTTAGTCATTTAAAAACATAAAATAATTAACCAGCGGAATAAAAACGCAAATTTTTCATTCAAAAATACAGAAACGGACATTTTCAAAGAATGACTATTTTTGCACAAAAATGCAAAGGGGGTACCCTTATCAAAAAATTGAAATATACTTGAAATCTCGAAAAAAAAAATTTCTCTTTATTATTAGCAAAAATATATTTTAATCATTTAAAAACATAAAATAAATAAACAAGCGGAATAAAAACGCAAATTTTTCATTCAAAAATACAGAAACGGACGTTTTCAAAGAATGACTATTTTTGCACAAAAATGCAAAGGGGGTACCCTTATCAAAAAATTGAAATATACTCGAAATCTGAAATAAATATGCCAGCGCAATAAAAACGCAAATTTTTCATTCAAAAATACAGAAACGGACGTTTGCAAAGAATGACTATTTTTGCACAAAAATGCAAAGGGGGTACCCTTATCAAAAAATTGAAATATATTCGAAATCTGGAAAAAAAATTTTTTCTTTATTATTAGCAAAAATATATTTTAGTCATTTAAAAACATGAAATAAATAAACAAGCGGAATAAAAACGCAAATTTTTCATTCAAAAATTCAGAAACGGACATTTTCAAAGAATGACTATTTTTGCACAAAAATGCAAAGGGGGTACCCTTATCAAAAAATTGAAATATACTCGAAATTTCGAAAAAAAAATTTTCTCTTTATTATTAGCAAAAATATATTTTAATCATTTAAAAACATGAAATAAATAAACAAGCGGAATAAAAACGCAAATTTTTCATTCAAAAATACAGAAACGGACGTTTTCAAAGAATGACTATTTTTGCACAAAAATGCAAAGGGGGTACCCTTATCAAAAAATTTAAATGTACGCGAAATCTCGAAAAAAAAATTTCTCTTTATTATTAGGAAAAATATATTTTAATCATTTAAAAACATAAAATAAATAAACAAGCGGAATAAAAACGCAAATTTTTTATTCAAAAATACAGAAACGGACGTTTGCAAAGAATGACTATTTTTAGCCAAAAATGCAAAGGGGGTACCCTTATCAAAAAATTGAAATATACTCGAAATCTGAAATAAATATGCCAGCGCAATAAAAACGCAAATTTTTCATTCAAAAATACAGAAACGGACATTTTCAAAGAATGACTATTTTTGCACAAAAATGCAAAGGGGGTACCCTTATCAAAAAATTGAAATATACTCGAAATCTCGAAAAAAAAATTTCTCTTTATTATTAGCAAAAATATATTTTAATCATTTAAAAACATAAAATAAATAAACAAGCGGAATAAAAACGCAAATTTTTCATTCAAAAATGCAGAAACGGACGTTTTCAAAGAATGACTATTTTTGCACAAAAATGCAAAGGGGGTACCCTTATCAAAAAATTGAAATATACTCGAAATCTCGAAAAAAAAAATTTCTCTTTATTATTAGCAAAAATATATTTTAATCATTTAAAAACATAAAATAAATAAACAAGCGGAATAAAAACGCAAATTTTTCATTCAAAAATACAGAAACGGACGTTTTCAAAGAATGACTATTTTTGCACAAAAATGCAAAGGGGGTACCCTTATCAAAAAATTGAAATATACTCGAAATCTCGAAAAAAAAAATTTCTCTTTATTATTAGCAAAAATATATTTTAATCATTTAAAAACATAAAATAAATAAACAAGCGGAATAAAAACGCAAATTTTTCATTCAAAAATACAGAAACGGACGTTTTCAAAGAATGACTATTTTTGCACAAAAATGCAAAGGGGGTACCCTTATCAAAAAATTGAAATATACTCGGAAATCTGGGAAAAAAATTTTTCTCTTTATTATTAGGAAAAATATATTTTAATCATTAAGGATATATTTAATCATAAAATATATTTTAATCATAAGGATACCTCCTTATCAAAAAATTTAAATGTACGCGAAATCTCGAAAAAAAATTTTCTCTTTATTATTAGCAAAAATATATTTTAATCATTTAAAAACATAAAATAAATAAACAAGCGGAATAAAAACGCAAATTTTTCATTCAAAAATACAGAAACGGACGTTTTCAATAAGAACGCAAATTTTTCATTCAAAAATACAGAAACGGACGTTTGCAAAGAATGACAATTTTTAGCCAAAAATGCAAAGGGGGTACTCTTATCAAAAAATTTAAATATACTCGAAATTTCGAAAAAAAAATTTTCTCTTTATTATTAGCAAAAATATATTTTAATCATTTAAAAACATGAAATAAATAAACAAGCGGAATAAAAACGCAAATTTTTCATTCAAAAATACAGAAACGGACGTTTTCAATAAGAACGCAAATTTTTCATTCAAAAATACAGAAACGGACATTTGCAAAGAATGACAATTTTTAGCCAAAAATGCAAAGGGGGTACCCTTATCAAAAAATTTAAATGTACGCGAAATCTCGAAAAAAAAATTTCTCTTTATTATTAGGAAAAATATATTTTAATCATTTAAAAACATAAAATAAATAAACAAGCGGAATAAAAACGCAAATTTTTTATTCAAAAATACAGAAACGGACGTTTGCAAAGAATGACTATTTTTAGCCAAAAATGCAAAGGGGGTACCCTTATCAAAAAATTGAAATATACTCGAAATCTGAAATAAATATGCCAGCGCAATAAAAACGCAAATTTTTCATTCAAAAATACAGAAACGGACGTTTGCAAAGAATGACTATTTTTGCACAAAAATGCAAAGGGGGTACCCTTATCAAAAAATTGAAATATACTCGAAATCTGGAAAAAAAAATTTTTTCTTTATTATTAGCAAAAATATATTTTAGTCATTTAAAAACATGAAATAAATAAACAAGCGGAATAAAAACGCAAATTTTTCATTCAAAAATTCAGAAACGGACATTTTCAAAGAATGACTATTTTTGCACAAAAATGCAAAGGGGGTACCCTTATCAAAAAATTGAAATATACTCGAAATCTGGAAAAAAAAAATTTTTCTTTATTATTAGCAAAAATATATTTTAGTCATTTAAAAACATAAAATAATTAACCAGCGGAATAAAAACGCAAATTTTTCATTCAAAAATACAGAAACGGACATTTTCAAAGAATGACTATTTTTGCACAAAAATGCAAAGGGGGTACCCTTATCAAAAAATTGAAATATACTTGAAATCTCGAAAAAAAAAATTTCTCTTTATTATTAGCAAAAATATATTTTAATCATTTAAAAACATAAAATAAATAAACAAGCGGAATAAAAACGCAAATTTTTCATTCAAAAATACAGAAACGGACGTTTTCAAAGAATGACTATTTTTGCACAAAAATGCAAAGGGGGTACCCTTATCAAAAAATTGAAATATATTCGAAATCTCGAAAAAAAAATTTCTCTTTATTATTAGCAAAAATATATTTTAATCATTTAAAAACATAAAATAAATAAACAAGCGGAATAAAAACGCAAATTTTTCATTCAAAAATACAGAAACGGACGTTTTCAAAGAATGACTATTTTTGCACAAAAATGCAAAGGGGGTACCCTTATCAAAAAATTGAAATATACTCGAAATCTGGAAAAAAAAATTTTTTCTTTATTATTAGCAAAAATATATTTTAGTCATTTAAAAACATAAAATAATTAACCAGCGGAATAAAAACGCAAATTTTTCATTCAAAAATACAGAAACGGACATTTTCAAAGAATGACTATTTTTGCACAAAAATGCAAAGGGGGTACCCTTATCAAAAAATTGAAATATACTCGAAATCTCGAAAAAAAAAATTTCTCTTTATTATTAGCAAAAATATATTTTAATCATTTAAAAACATGAAATAAATAAACAAGCGGAATAAAAACGCAAATTTTTCATTCAAAAATACAGAAACGGACGTTTTCAATAAGAACGCAAATTTTTCATTCAAAAATACAGAAACGGACATTTGCAAAGAATGACAATTTTTAGCCAAAAATGCAAAGGGGGTACCCTTATCAAAAAATTGAAATATACTCGAAATCTGGAAAAAAAAATTTTTTCTTTATTATTAGCAAAAATATATTTTAGTCATTTAAAAACATGAAATAAATAAACAAGCGGAATAAAAACGCAAATTTTTCATTCAAAAATACAGAAACGGACGTTTTCAAAGAATGACTATTTTTGCACAAAAATGCAAAGGGGGTACCCTTATCAAAAAATTGAAATATACTCGAAATCTGAAAAAAATATACAAGCGCTATAAAAACGCAAATTTTTCATTCAAAAATACAGAAACGGACGTTTTCAAAGAATGACTATTTTTGCACAAAAATGCAAAGGGGGTACCCTTATCAAAAAAATTGAAAAATACTCGAAATGTGGAAAAAAACTTTTTCTCTTTATTATTATGAAAAATATATTTTAATCATTTAAAAACATAAAATAAACATACAAGCGCAAAAAAAACGCAAATTTTTCATTCAAAAATACAGAAACGGACGTTTTCAAAGAATGACTATTTTTGCACAAAAATGCAAAGGGGGTACCCTTATCAAAAAATTGAAATATACTCGAAATCTGGAAAAAAAAATTTTTTCTTTATTATTAGCAAAAATATATTTTAGTCATTTAAAAACATGAAATAAATAAACAAGCGGAATAAAAACGCAAATTTTTCATTCAAAAATACAGAAACGGACGTTTTCAAAGAATGACTATTTTTGCACAAAAATGCAAAGGGGGTACCCTTATCAAAAAATTGAAATATACTCGAAATCTCGAAAAAAAAATTTCTCTTTATTATTAGCAAAAATATATTTTAATCATTTAAAAACATAAAATAAATAAACAAGCGGAATAAAAACGCAAATTTTTCATTCAAAAATACAGAAACGGACGTTTTCAAAGAATGACTATTTTTGCACAAAAATGCAAAGGGGGTACCCTTATCAAAAAATTGAAATATACTCGAAATCTGGAAAAAAAAATTTTTTCTTTATTATTAGCAAAAATATATTTTAGTCATTTAAAAACATGAAATAAATAAACAAGCGGAATAAAAACGCAAATTTTTCATTCAAAAATACAGAAACGGACGTTTTCAAAGAATGACTATTTTTGCACAAAAATGCAAAGGGGGTACCCTTATCAAAAAATTGAAATATACTCGAAATCTCGAAAAAAAAATTTCTCTTTATTATTAGCAAAAATATATTTTAATCATTTAAAAACATAAAATAAATAAACAAGCGGAATAAAAACGCAAATTTTTCATTCAAAAATACAGAAACGGACGTTTTCAAAGAATGACTATTTTTGGCCAAAAATGCAAAGGGTGTACCCTTATCAAAAAATTGAAATATACTCGAAATCTGAAATAAATATACAAGCGCAATAAAAAAGCAAATTTTTCATTCAAAAATACAAAAACGGACGTACAATAAACGGGTTTCCAGTAAACAAGCTGAGAGCCACAAAGGAAGTGCAAAGTTTTTTTTGCTTTTGTATGTAATAGAGTTCATAAGGATATTTTAATGGATACGTGTATATATTTCTTAGATACCATCTAGCACAAGAACAATCAATGATATACAAAGTGATATGGCTGGGCATGACGACGAAGGTTCGGGCCGAATGGCCGATGACGTCGACGATGAAGAATACCATTTGCAAGGATCTGGAGATGGCTCTGGCGGTGGTAAGTTTAGTTAAATTATTAAAGATGCCTGTACTGTATTCAATATACGAGGCATTCTGCCAGATTTATATATTATTATTAATTGTTTTGTGCATCGTGTGATAAAGCTGGTCGTTATAAGCTTGATTTACAAAAATCGGCATGCTTAAGCACACATCTGGCAAAGCACAATTAATTTAAAAATCATTCTATCAATAATATAATTCTTTCGTTATTATAGGCCACTCTTCACAACCATTCGATCCTCGCTCAGAGGATGGTAACCCAATTGAAAACGAAATTGTACCTGTGGCAGGAACCGGCAATTCTTCCAGCACAATACACTACAGCTTAACATCCTTGTACTGTGTACTAGTCATACAAATTTTAACAGCGATACGATTTTTAAAGTTGTATTAAAACTATTCTTTGAAAATTCAATATGGTGCAACTCTGTTTTATAAATTATGTAGTTTAAATGCAACACACATACTTACATACATACATGTAAACATCATACCGTACGAATTGATGGAGTCGTCTTAATGCATATAATTTGCTCTTACCGCTCGTAGGGCATTAAAGAAGTTCTTAAGAAATTAAATACACAAACACACGCATGCGCATGCGCCTACGCGTACATATACATTACACTACAAGTTACATGAATAGCAACCAGCAATAAGAAGTGCAACAATTCTTTAAAAATAAAAACAAAACAATCAGACCATGAGTTTTTTTTGTTTATGTTTTTGTTTTTGTTGTTTTTTTGTTTTTTATCGTAACAAGAAAACAAGGAAAGTGATAAATTAAAGTTTGAAATCTTTATTGAATTTTGTAAAATCATTGTTGCTTTTTTCGAACATTTAAAAAAAGTCTATACAAAAAAAAACTATAAATACTTTACGTACACAATTTGAATATAAAAGAAGTCCAAAGAATTAAATAAAAAGCAAAATGTACATTTTCTATTAAAAAAAAAAATAATAAAAAAAACACAAAAAAACAAAAAAAAAAAAAAGGAAAAATTCGAATACAAAGAGAACTTGTTTTAGGCAATTAACAAATTTTTAGAATTAAAGCAAAATAAAACAATTTATCAGGACGACTTGGCGTCAAGTTCGCTTTATAATCAAACCCCCTAATCCAAACGGAGGCTTTGTGCATTACAGCAGAACCATAGACCGAATGAATTATAATTTAGCTTTGCTAATGCACACACACACATCCACATACAATACATACCCACACATGCATGCATATGAAATAAGATTTATAAACAAAACTCAATAAAAACAACATTAACAACAACAATAACAACAACAAAGAAGGTGCCATAAATATAAACCAATTCCATACTCACAGATCATCAGCATTAGAATGCTCATTCGAAGAAAAATAATTAGAGAAGTGGAACAAACCAAACGAAAGTAAAATTCAGTCGCAGCTTAATTAATAACAAACAAATAAAGTAAGAAAAGATTATTATTATAAATAAATAAACAAAAAACGACAATTGTTCCTTTTTTTAAATTTAAAGTCTAAAATATGAAACAAACACAGCAATGAAGAAAAGGTTTTGTTCAATTCGTAATGGGAAATTGGTGGAGAAGTGAACAAGCAAGGACGAACATTTAGGCTAGCATGGATGAACGTGTAGAGAACTGAAATTTACTTTAGTAAATTAATTAAATCCTTCAGAGGAATAACAAACGTCACATATAAAAATTGAGAGAAAGCAGAGGCGAAATTTGAAGACTTTATACAAAATTATTAAAAATATCTATAATTAAAATATATTATTTTTGCAATTGCTAGAAATTATATAAAAACTGCTGAAATTTTTCATCACTTTCTATATGAAACCGTTCAAGATGTCACTCGAAAGCGATCAATTAAAATTCAGACTTTTAAGTCCTTATCAGCTCTAAATCGAAATGGGGGCTGAGGGGAGAAAACCTTAATTGTTTTAAATAGTAAATTCAACGTAAATTAATTTGAGGGGAAACTAAAAGCTCAACAAAGGAATCCTTGAAACATTATTCCACAAATTCCCCCTCTTACTCGGACTCTTTCTCTCTTATTCTCTGTTATTTTGCATAGCAACATATAGTTATAGTGCAAGGAGACTAGACTGACTTGACTGACTTGACTGACTAGACTGGAAGGAAACATGTCGACAAACTTCTTTACGAGGGCCAACTCTCAAGAAAGTATAATTCAATAAAGCTTTCAATCTTGCACAAATCCATCTAACATTGTTGACTCAGTAATATTTTCCATATTTTATAAATAAAAACAAAAGAAAACAAAAAACAAAAAGAAAAAAAACAAACAACTCCTTAAAAATATTAGGAGAATATACGAGTATCTTTAACAAAAAATTGTAAAATGTTTAAATGTAAATTATATTTCAAATGGAATGACGCAAATAGAACTTTACGTACTATATTATTTTTATTGTAAACGGTATAAAAAATTTAGTTAGTAACTCATAGTCGTAGAACGTAATTTAATTAACAAATTCAACTGAAATGCACAAAGTAAGATGATGTCAGTCGGTCAAGTGTTGCATAATTATTACACAAAAATAATTTCACAAATAAATAATAAATGAAAATTATATTTTTTATACTTTAAATTATCCTTAAAACTATTTACGAGTACATACATATTTATTTTTTAATTTTAATTAAAAAATTAAATAAAAACAAATGTTTTTGCATGTGATTAATATAATATAAGTTAATAAAATAACTACATTTGTTTTCCTCTTTTAATTAATTATGTATGTTTGTATGTATTAAAAACAATCGCAAGAATGAATAATCTTTTTGGCAAAGTTATAGATTTTCACAAAACGTAATTTTCTGAAAATATTCCAAAACAAAAAACAGTTTAAATTATAAAATATTTATGTTCTCTGGATAATTCAATAAATGAGAATCTTAATTATAATTGTCCGCAGCACTGTGTATGAAATTTTTTGGAACGAAACGATAAAGACTTATTTTTGTAAAATAAGTGTAATCCA